>JAUZTA010063970.1:0-27121 GCA_034780835.1 Ctenochaetus striatus | reverse complement strand
TGTGTGTGTGTGTGTGTGTGTGTGTGTGTGTGTGTGTGTGTGTGTGTGTGTGTGTGTGTGTGTGTGTGTGTAACCGTGTATATACACATATATCTTTGGAATAAAGACAGCATGCGAACCTGAATCCATGTTTCCTATTTATTCATATGCACAATAAACTCCAACAACACAGTGAACAAACACAGTGTAGCGAAGCAAAGCAAGCATAGTTGTCATATACACACGAAACGTAAGGTCATCCACACACCCTTCGGCGTATGGCTCAGCCATTCTCTATCATTTAAGACAGAGCATGCCTGTATCTGAATCTATGTTGCAAATATGTTATGAAATATATTCACTTACACAAAACAGTGATACACATGAAATGCATAAACACAGTCACACAACATGTCAGTGCTATGTTTACGGAAACTATAAAGGACACATTGTCATCGGTCTCCCAGCGCACCATCACTCTCATAACGATCCGGAACAATGTGTCACGTTGCTGTTTGTTTCATCGCAAACACCTTCATAACCCTTCATAACCCTTCATAACCGATTAGTAAAGAAAGTATCCGGCCGCGTGACTCGTAGAGGTGTGACTCGAGATCATTCCGGTTCATACTCCATCTCTCAAATGTACGCCTGACACAGAAGACGTCGGAGAGATCTTATACGTAGCTAGACTGCGAATTGTAAGGGTTGCAACTTCTGCTCATGTAGTCTCGCCCAGAAGAAGACAGGATCACAGGATCCGGGATGTCTCTCTCTCTGTGAAGGTCAACCGGGATCCTTTCGGGTCTCTCCTTTAGGAGTGTCGACGTTAGCGCCATGGTCACCACATACACGATGTAGATTATGATGTTGAACACGGCGATGGCGCACTCCATGTTGTGTAATCTCTGAGCGTCGCTGATCAGAGGTCGGTACAGCAGTTCCATACAGCCCGCAATCACGGCCATGAACAGCTCGACGTTCATCATGATGAGGCACGCCAGCACGGTCCTGCTGCTCTTAGTGTACTCGAGGCCTCTGTAGGAGCCAGCAGAGTCGGAGATCTTGCGTTTGCTCTTGGCTGCGAAGTAGCTGAACACGATACTCACGACCATAGCCAGACACCCAATCACCACGACACCTATCCCCGCGTGGATGTAAGCGTACTCGTAGGGCGGCATGCCGGCAGGAGTAGGAGGAGTAGGCAAAAGCTTGACCGAAGATGCTGAGTCTCGACCCTGCCCAGTCGCAATCCTGACACCGTGCTTGTGGTCGATAAAGTACAGTATGTTATTTGGGATGGTCAGGAACCCCACGATGAAAGAGGTGATGACGGCGATGGCAGCTCCAAGCTCACCCCTGAAACGGGCCGTGTTCAGAACGACACCGCCGTGCGGAACGGGTGTCATCCTGTTGAACAAATCCTTACTCGTGGATATCAGAGAGTCTAGGCCTACTGTGCTCACTTTCTTACGGTTCATTCTCTCTTGTCACAGGGCCCCCCCCCCTCGGGGTCCTCGACTGCGTTTCCCTTTACTCACTGTACGCACTACGTTGTATGAGACGCAACGTTAACGTTCCAGGGTTTGTTCCCCTCAAAGGGATCTGGTTATCTTTAATACAATGAAGCTCCGAGACCCTGTCATCGAGTTCCGAAGCTCACGCGGTGCAGTGGTCGCCAAGTCTACGACCGACCACCGTTGGTACAAGGTTCGGGGGATCACAAAAACCTTAGACTCCATCATGTGCCGGAGGAGGCATTCCTCTGGTTTCAACATGATAAGTATGGATCTGTTTAGAAGGGTGGTCAGGGACCTGAACGACAACCCGAATAGCGAGCTCGAGTGGGTGCCCAAACACCTGGCGAACCTGAATGCGCCCAAGTCCAAGAGAGCGGGGTTCAAGGACGCGCTCCTGGAACTGTGCAAGGCCAAGGCCCTGACTCCGGACACTTGCAGACGCTTGTGGGACAAGACTCGTATGTCCACCGCCATTGGCGTGATGGTGGACGCTCAGTGCAAGGACGTGTTCAACGGAAAGAAGGAGTTGCACGAGGTCGGCCTCGTGTCTCGCCTCATTCTCACGCAGCTCCAGGCTCTGCACCTGACGCCCATTTGCGCGGGTCTCAAAGTTGCCAGTGTGCCCAGGCCCGATAAGTCAAGCAAACCTGGCCGCTACACCTATCACAACGGTTGTAGACGGGGCTGCACGTCCATCCGAGACACGTGGGGCTTCTACACCGAGGTGGACCTGGTGGCACACGACACCGTAAGGGGCGACGTGGCGCTGCTGGAGATCAAAACCAGGAACAGTGACATGCTGGACAAGGCTACCTTGTGGCGATACAACACACAGCTGTGGCTGACGTGGTTGATGTTCTCGCTCACGTACCCAAGCTTGGCGGAGAGATCCGCTGCCTACTTGGTGATAATCAGACCGGGGACTAACCAAGTCACTATACACAGTTGTTTCAGACCCACGATTTCTAAGGTCATACGCTCCAGGTTTCCGTGGCTGACATGTTTCTGTCCTCAGGTGCTCAACTGTCTGGCTCCCATGTGTGTGAACATGAGAGTTGGGACACGGCGGGCCTGTGGTGAGGTCTCGGGGACAGACCCCACCGACTTGTGTTACAGGAACATGCTTTTCAACTGCCAGAAACAAAGGTTATGAGTTGAAATAGAGATTGCGGACGCACTGACAATCACAAAGAAGAGGCTGAATGAACACACACACACACACACACACACACACACACACACACACACACACACACACACACATCGTTACCCCCATGATTTCGATGCCAGACCCAGGCTACGGTTCACCCGGCAGACCCGATTCCGATGACCGCTGCCGGCTGAACCGTCCGACCCCTCTGTCTGATATATGGTGATCCTGGGTACAAGCCAACAACTGTAGGAGATACACTCGTACCGATTCTATTGCCCACTTACTACATTTCAGGGACTCTCGGGCGGCTCGAATAACACAAGGCTTTGACCGAAATGGGGCTGAGACACGATGCTATCCACGCAATGCTTGCGAACCCTCACCTGGCTCCATTCAAACTCACTGAAAGACCGCAACTGCAACAGGATTGGACTCTGATAGATCATCTCATGGTCATCCACAAGATCAAAGAAACGGACTACATCGAGGGCGATTCGCAGACGTCCATAGTGAAGATGGCCAGAACTCTGGCGTGTAGCTACATGTCAGAAGCCTCTGGCAGTCGTTGTGTTGTACTCGTGAAAGACGGCTCGAAAGCTCAGAAGCCGGCCGTGAGGGAGACCAGGGTGAACCGCGCGCCTGTGCCTCACATAGATTTCTGTAAGCGTAATCTACCCGCCATAGAGTACGTGACGCTGAAGCTGTTGGCCGACCTGGGTATGAAAAACAAGTATTTTCTAGTGACTGGAGCAAACGCTGACTCCCCCAGGGGCGAGCTCCTAGAGAGAGGAACTCGCTCAGTCGGCGATGGCCTGGTGTCGTTCCACCAGATATACCTGGACTACAAGGGCCAGGTCGAAAGCAAGCTCGAGACCACCTCGGCCGTGGAGGATGTGTTCACTCATTACCGCAACCTGTCCGACGTGGACCCCAGCTACGCAGATGGCTCGATAGACAGACCTGAGGGGCTCGAGGGTGTATTTTTGGCAAGTTTCGCGGACCCGGAGACTGCACAGGCGTCTGCGTTACGTGACGCTTGTCTACGGTGTGAGAGTACAGAGGCCGACACCTTGCTCTTGGAGTTGGCCAACCTTCTTGAAGGCAGCGTGACAGTGTGTACGGGAGACTCTGACATCGTAGCGGTGCTGACAGCCTGCGGTCGCGAGGGTATCACTGTGAGGCTGGAGAATAAAAGCTACCGCAATAGGCAAGACATGCACATGTCTAGATTCGGGGAACTGCTGTTTGCCGCTCCTGACAACCTCGACCCTGAACTGCCGTTCAGGGAGCTGACTTCATGTGAAGATAGGCTCAGATTGCTGTGCGACATTACCAAGGAGGACGAGTGTCTGCTGCCACCGAGGATCAGAGAGCTCCACCGCGAGTTCGAGTCTATTCTGGATGAGCATGGCGAGGACGGTGGTAACGGCAATCTTCGGGAGAATGTAGCTAAGTACCTGTACCAGGGTGGGATCAGGGGGTCTTTATACAGCACTTTTCTGGTTAGGTTCTTTGAGGCAAACACCCGGAGTAGATTAAACGAGTTGAGGATCGCTGTAGACAAAGGCTACGGCGATACAAAGACCGTCTGTTACATCTTCGAAACACTATGCCCCGCATCCGGCGTGAGTCCGACGTCGGGCTCCGAGTCAGACGTCCCCCCGTCTACCGGTAAGAAGAGGAAGATCTCGTGTCTGGATGACGAAGAGGTCTCCGAACTAGACCTAGTCGATTCTGCGGAGGCGATGAGCAAAGATGGGAAACGGGTCCTCGCTGGTCTCAAACGGTTGAGTAAGGCGTACATAAACGGGACAGTACCTAGGGGCAGTCACGGCCGCTTTTTGAGGTTGAACCAAGCAGGACGATACTTTTTCATGCGAGCGAAAGAAGACATAGTCCAAGATGAGACAAAGCGTATGGAAAAACTGTTTTTCATGGCGCTATGCGGAACTGATTACAACATAGTTCCAACGGGACTGGGGATTAAGAGACTCATGACCGGAGTGGTAACCAACTACAAGTCCTTTTCCTCGTGGTGCCAAGAACTGAAGAGCCTACTGTGGGGTGTTGAAGGTTCTTTTTCTTCTTCTTCTTCTTCTTCTTCTTCTTCTTCTTCTTCTTCTTCTTCTTCTTCTTCTTCTCGAAAATGTGACTATTACACCTTGGGTATGAAGCTGGCTGGTTTCACAGAGGTCCCAGCAAAAACCAGATCTAAGTACTGGACCGAGGTGAATTGCAGATTGATGCTGAAGACCATGAAATACGTGTGTGAACTGTGGAACTTGAACAGACCGACACCTGGACCCGGGTACGGGTTCTCCATGCGTGATGGAGTGGTCTATTTTGATTCCAGCGAGGTTGTGAATGGTATTTGTAACAAATGAAATGAAATGAAATGATAATGTTTCATCTAAATCATGTTGTGGTTGTGTCGTGTCTCCTTATACCCATTTGATACAATAAATGAGATATATTCGGCCTACTGAATCACATTGTGGTTGTGTGTTGTGTTCTTGTGCATCTTTCACTGAAATGTAATCTGTTTCCATCATCATCATCATCATCATTATCCTTATTATTATTATCATTATTATTATAATACACGACTTTCATTATGTGTATAAACTAAATGTATTGTCACTGTTGTATGTGTATTCTCCACTCATATGACAATGTTACATTATAACAAATTTCTCAGTGTATATCACACTCAAACAAGGCACACATTTCTCAATACTGTCTAAATGAAACATGGACACTTGGTTTAAGATACACGAGTTCTTTATTTAATGAAAGGGAGGTCACGTAAGACATCATCAATTGCAACTCAGACCGTACCCATCAGGGTCAATTAATGTCCATGTCCTCTGCACGTGGTTTCCCTATTTTACGGCATGTTGGTGGCGGACTTTCCCCAGAGCTTGACCGTGGACAAACAGAACCTTTGCCCTCGCTGGTGTTCATGGCTCTCGCCGCCCTCTTACTGCGTTTTGGTGGTGGACTTTCTCCAGAGCTTGACCGTGGAGAAACAGAACCTTTGCCCTCACTGGCCTTCAAGGGTCTCGCTGCCCTCGATCTCAACGTAATGGCAGAGTGTAAAGGGATGGCCGTTTCCTCTGCTTGGTCTACACTGTTTTCTGTTTTCACAGCGTCTTGTCTTCCATGGTCATGAGTAGCGTCGCAGGGAGCCTCTCCGGGGCCTTCGGTCTCCGGACTCGGCTTCAAAGTGCCTTCCTCGGGCAGCGGGGGTTCGCGGTGGTCATGAGTGGCCTCGCAGGGAGCCTCTCCGGGGCAGTCGCTCTCCGGACTCGGCTGTAACGTGCCTTCCTCGGGCAGCGGGGGTTCGCCGTGGTCATGAGTGCTCTCGCAGGGAGCCTCTCCGGGGCCGTCGCTCTCCGGACTCGGCTTCAACGTGCCTTCCTGGGGCAGCTGAGGTTCGCCGTGGTCATGAATGGCGTCGCAGGGAGCCTCTCCGGGGCCTTTGGTCTCCGGATTTGACGGCACCGTGCCTTCCTCGGGCAGCGGTTCAGGATGTTTATGACACATGTAGTGTTGAGCCTCTCTGAGGTTCGGGGTCTCTGAACTCATCATCATGCCTTTCACACGCAGCGGTTCGTCTCTCTGTAAAAAAAGGACCAGGGGAGAGTCACTACTCAGTCAATGTAACGACTGTTCTCATATGAAAATGATAACAAACCTGAAACGTGAAATCCTAGAACTTAAAAGGCTGCTGGACGTGGAGCGCGAACGGAGGTTTGAAAATGTCCGTTCGAAAACTGCCTTGGACTCGGTGATGAAATCGGAAGAGGATGCGGAGGAAACGGTCGCCGTCGAGAGCTTGCCTGGAAACCACAGGCGTGCGTTACGTGAACTTGAGTTGTGTACACAAGAGCTGGAGGCCACGAGAGAGGCTCTCCGGGACGCCTGTGAAGAACGGGAAGCTCTGAGGGTTAAGCTGTCACACCAAACAGCCAAGACTGTTGAGGAGTCCAAGACTGCAGTAGGTGGTGACAACTCGACGATTCGAGATCAGCATCCTCATTTAGAGTGGGTAGGGAGACATTACCTGGCAGTGTCGCTCCCGGAGGATCGAATGTTTAAACCAGGTCAGTCCGTCACTCCGGTCAGGGTATTACAAAAGCTGTTTGAGATGCGGGTAAGCGATAAACTAGCGCCTGGGTTTAGCGTGCTGTTAGAGAACATAAATATCATGCTATCTCAAATGGAGCCCGAGTGGTACGCCAGACACTTTTGTTTCCGTGGAGCTTACATGCATGGCAACGGTTACAAAACTACAGACAGGGTGGACACGGAGGACTTTGCCTGGCTGTTATTCGAGTACGGGGCTCACGCCCCGCTGATTGAAGCGCTAGTGGGGCTCCTGGCCGTTCTGAACAGCACGGGGAAGGGAGGAGTGACGACAGCGGCTCTGTTCACGAGCAAGAACGTGTACAGCTCGTACGTGACACTGTTCAGAGACACGGTGTCGCGGGCCTACGGGGGGTTCATACGTGTACGTGAAAGAGCTCAGAGGATATGGAAGGCTCAGGGTGTCGTGTACGTACCTCTCACGGCAGGCTTGGGTGTGCATCACGAACCTCAAGCGGGCTCCGATGCTGTCAAGAGCACAGTCTTACGCTCTGTACTGGAAGGGATCGCCCCCCCTCCTCACATTGGCAGCGCTTCGGCGGGCGCCGCGGACACAGTTTCTCGTGAAGACCCTCTGGGGTTGGACCGATCTCTCTCTGAGTTCTTGAAATGTAGAGAGTTGGGTCCGACGGGTAAAGAGGGGCGGTCTTCCGATCGTCGGAGTAACCAGGGAGGCCTCCCCTTTAAACCCGCGACGTCCGCAAGTGTCACATCAGGGCCTCTCGCCAAGCGTGTGTTGTTCGATTCACCTTGGGCAAACGACCTACCCGCTCTGTAGCTGGACAAAAGCGATGTCAGATGACTGCGCAGGCACGAGTGTGTCAACCCGGCAACACGGAGATGAACTGGGCGAGTCTGGCCGCAAGAGACGCCATCTCGAAGAGCAGGACCCGAGGACGAAAGTCATATTGGCCATGTCTAGATACTGCCAGGAACAATGGGTGATGAAAATGATGCAGTTGCACATGACCCGAGGTGAGCGTATGAAACTGGCTCTGCTGAGCGGAGATGCCGGCTGTGGCAAATCGTACGCTATATCCCTGTTGGACACGAAGCTACGAAGTATGAACATCAGCGTGGTCGTGAGCGCTATGACCAACAAGGCGGCTGGCACTCTGATGGAATCATGCTCTACGGATCAAGTCTACACATTCCACAAGATGATGGGGTTCAAGAAGGATCTGTTGGATGACAAGCTTTCGCTCGAAGACTTCACACGGCAGTACTACAAAGCGTACCACACCGTGATTACACGTTTCAACGCGCTGACCCGATCCGACTTACCCCCCGAGCGGAACGGGTTGATCAGACGACACTCGTGCAGACACTGGAGACCGGAGTCCTGTGCGGTCTGCAGCAAAATGTTCCATCAGTTGAGATCGGCCCAGAGCTCCGCGGCACCGGGTCCCATGGAGGACGCGCCGCCTTTCGTGGGGGTGAACGTGTTGATTGTGGATGAGTACGGTCTGCTGAACATGATGCTGTTCGAGAGGATGCTGTGCGCGCTGGCTCTCTTCTACGGACCCGGTAAGGGTCCTCTGATAGTGTTCTCGGGTAGCGTGTCGCAGCTGCAGCCCGTGGGACACAATCCGCGCATTTGGGAAAGTGATCGTTTTGAAGGACTCCTCTCCTCTTCGACTCCGCTCTTCGTGAACCGGCGGCAGTTCACGGACCCGGGTTACGCGGAGTCCCTGACGTACCTTCAGTTCAACACAGTCACAGAAGAGGCCCGGCGCATTTTCAGGGGCCAGGTGTCCGTCCGAGAGCGCGACCTCATGGACCCCAGCTACGAACCCGAGAAGCTGCGTATCTTTCACCAGGACGAGCAACAGAACAGATACACCGAGGCGTACATGAAGAAGGTGATGGTGAACAAGACCCGCGTCGGGGACAAGTTTCTCAGCGTCACTCGGAACCAAACGTCACACAAAGGGCCGAGCGCTTGGTACGACACGCTGAAGCAGGCCGCTCAGATGTTACCCAAGCTCTTTTCGACACCCAGATACCCGAGAACAACCCGTCCCACCGCAAGGGATTATCTGAAGGTGGACAAGCTCTGGGTGGGTTGCAAGGTGCGCATGATCTGGCATATGGACTTCAACGGTATTCAGGTCGCAAACAAAAAGACGCCGTTGTCATTGACCACTTCGCCGGGTGCTACGTGCAGGGGAGCGCAACAAACTCCTTCCGTCGCAGACACAGAGGGTGTGGTGCAGGGTATCAATTACAGGCGAGAGACCCGGTTCAACGAGTTCTACGTGAAGGGGGCTCAGACCGGAACGTTGTACAAGGTCGCTCCTTCCATATGGAACTACATGGACTGGTCGGTGACCACGCACCCGCTGGCCTGTCTGCTGGCAATGAACACGTACGACTGCCAGGGTTGCACCGTGTACGGTCAAGTGCTCTACCATCCACCCAGACACTTTGCCCTGTCGCCGATAAAGCCCTCGGTGTACGTCGTGCTCTCTAGAGTGGCGAAAAGAGATAATCTACAAATGACAAACTGCAACTTCGCCGAAACCATCGGAACCGTTGGCTTTTACAACGAAAAACTGGTGGCCTATCGCAAGAGGGTGGAGATGAACTATTCATCTGGAGGCGCACATATAAGCGGGCATGCCTTGGATCCACGGTCCATTCTTTCCCCGAGCCACTGCACTAAGGTAGCACGAAAATGAGCTCGGGTGACACCTGGCACAAGCTAACTCTGGAGGAGTTGATATGTCTCACTTCATCCAAGTCTCTGACGGAACTCACGAAAGAGTACGAGAAGAAACCTAACCGGGTGCCGCTGTTGATTGTCCAACAGCAGACCACCGCCGAGCTGGACTGCAATCTCACACCACCCCGTGCAGGAGCGCAAGATGACCTCAACTCGTACATCATTCTGAAGTGGTGCCCTTGGTTTTCACGGACGTTCGGCGTGACATCAGACGCAAATCTTAACATGCTTACGTTCAGGTTGCTCAGGCTCTACAACCAAGACGCTCCGATTCTCCTGGAACTACTCACGGCGACATTGCTGGTGCTCAAGCAGCCCAACGTACCGTACTCCCCGACCTGCCGAGATCCATCTCAGGCGAAGAGCTTCCTATTTTCGCTGTACTAGCGCATCATCCACCACAACCTGACCAGAGCCTTGTGGTCCGCCTCCACCCTCCGCCGTTACAGCTATGTCCTCCAGCAGAGTACACGTGCCGATACGGACGTACACACACAGTCTGAGTGAACATCGAAGTGGCACGGCCGAGGTACCCTACGGCTGTTACAAATATGAGTCGGCTAAGAACTACCTGCCCGGTGGTCTGTTCCACTTTGTCAGAGACTCGGGTTCATACGTACCGACGCTACACGGGCAGACCTCTGACTTCATACGAAACCTCAAAGAAGTAGCGGTCTGCGCCGCCAGCAGCTCCATCGCAAACAGACCGTTCCTGAACGCCCCACACCTGTACGAAGTGGAACTGATCAACACGGGACACGAATCCCTGAGGCAGGGAGATCGTTTCACGGTGCAGATCCCCAACCGAGATGATGTGGTGGCGCAACAGGAGGTAACCGTCGAATCGGCTCACGTGAACAAGGGGATCTGGGGTGGACTGCTGGCCACTAGAAGAGTGAACTGTGAGTCTGGCGGAGACCCCGTGGAGGAGGTGATACAAGCTATAAAGACCGAGCCTGAGTTTGATGTGTTTCAACTGGTGTCACCTTACACTCCCCAGAGTATACTCTCAATGATGACTCTGGTGGCCAACGGGGCTGATCATCACATGATCTCCGATGACATGAGAAACCACGCTGCGGCTTGCGTGAACGAAGACTTTGACCCTGCGTACATCAACGTCATCGTGGAGAATGCAGAAGTCAAAGCGTTTCTGAAAAACGTGATCCAACACGCCGTGAACATTGTGGAAAGTGTGCAAGGTTTTGCTGGAGGACAAGTGGTACGATCCTGCAACGGTTACAATTTCAGCACGATCAAGACGGGTGACAGATTCGTGGCCCAGCTCAATGTAAACAGATGGCTTTCATGATGAGCTGTGTACTTGTTACCTTTGCGTCTGGTGTGTACTGTGTATTGTGTATTCTTTATAGCCTGCAATGAAAAATAAAACAAAGAACCACAGACATCGTCTTTGCCAGTCTTCACTTCTTACTTTATGGCAAATCGGGCTTCACACGCACAGTTACTTAGTTTTATTTGTGTTTTTTGCCACGGACCCTGTGTTGTGTCTTGTGTCTAGAAATAAAACAATGAAACTCAAACCATGTCTTTCAAGCACTTTATTCATCTCACAAGAGTGTAAACCACACTGTTACTTTGTCACACAATGCTCCCCGGACTCGGGTTGCTTCTTGTTACGTTTGTATTTCACCAATTTACTCTTGTCATAATAGACACAATTGGCATTCTCAGTGGTGTATAACATTCGAACTTTTTCTGTTGCGCTGACTGAAGGAGAATGTCCAACGAGGCCATGGTTACCATTCCCGGGCAAGGTTGAATTTGGGTTGTGTAGGTTGGTGGAGCTGTTGCTTGCAGCTGAAAATACGGCTGTGTGACCGCGGTCACTCAAATCCTCCACCGAGGTCTTACGATCTAACCTGAGTGTCGCAGATTCTTCTTGTTTTTCTTTTTCCTCTTTTTCTTTTTCTTTTTCTTTTTCTTTCTCCTTTTCTTCTTCTTTTTCTTTTTCTTTCTCAAACATTACGGTCATCCACCACGGATCGAAACGCAAGCCCCGATCGATCCTTGGGAGGGTGTCCGGCCCCACATGTAACCACCAGCTGTCGACACGCCGCTGCCCACCGGGTTCTTTGTGAACGCTCGCGGTTTCTTTAAAAATGTTCATCCACCAGCTGTCACCCTCAAGACGATCCATTCTTCAAACGTGATGCCAATCGGCCTGTCCTGTCACTCGACTAACGCGCTGGTGTGAAAACACATTCTGCCGATCCACAGGCCGATGTTGACCAAGACCAGTACACATAGGATAACCGCGATACCCCTGTCCAGACGAGCCTCGAAAGAAACCGATGTGCTTTGCGGTGAGCTTTTAGACTCAGGGCAGACCATGTCCTTCGATGCTGCAGGTGATGACGGGTTTTTTCCTTAATAAAATAAAAGGTGTGCAATTTAGATTAACATCAGCTGGATCGTTCTCATAACTACCCAGTACAGCGCGTAAGCCGGAATCCCGAAGAATAAAGGCAACGTGTGCGACAGGGGGACTAGAGCGAGGTGGACGGTGTTATAGACAAGCGCCAGTATCATGAGACTGCACCAGAAGACCGGAGCCGGGTTGTTCTGATCGTAAGGGTTGAATGCCGTCTGTTCGACGTGACCAAAAGCTCTTTTGCTGTAGCATGTGTCCAAGGTGTTGTTGGAGCCAGACAGTCTCTCTTCCCTGTACAAAGCAAACACTTCGCCTCTGCTGGTGGTCGCTAAGGCCGAGAACTGCAGCCGCCCGGTCCTCTCGAGTAGGGTGCTCAGTTCCATGCATACGTACGAGGTGACCGACTTTACAGCGGCAATCAGAAAGATGACCTTGTACCCGGTGAGCCAGACGAAGTCCCTCGGCGTCCGCAGATCCCGCCTTAAGTCGTACGAGAGAGTGACGATTGAAATGAAGAGAAGGTACAACGTGGTTCCGTGGTGTGACATGTGTTCACTTGGAGCGAACAAACCTGATGAGGCCGATCGCGTTAATCCAGATAAACACGAAAGTAGTCCATTTCACAATTGGTAACACGGACGGACCTTGTTTACCGCCGCATTCGGTCCGTGAGACAGCAATCTCCGTGCTGCCGCAAAATTCGTAGTATAGCCAGGTGCAGATGTAGGTTACTGTGAAGAATGTGAACATGATGAGTTTCTGGGAGACTGAGACGCCCGCCATCGGGTCCACTGTCACTTTGGTGCTGCTGCAACCGCGTCTTTTCTCTGACGACAGGATGGTCAAAACGCAACCTCCGCATAAGGTGATGCACACCGTCAGAGACCAGACAGTTCCTAACAAACCCCATGTGAAAAGATTCCGCAATCTGATCATGTGTACGAACAGAGTGATGAAAACCAGCGCGCTCGAGACAACTTTGAGCACGCTGAAAACCGCGCTCTTTACGCGTAGCATTTGCACGTGGGTCCGATTGAGCCAGCACACGACGGGAGGTAGGTACAAGGGGTGGATATTTTTAGTTGTCATAGTCCTGTTCAGAGAAGCGCACAGGACCAGGTCCAGATCTGGTAGGAATTTTGTAGGTAACATGGTTCTCTGTGTGTCACCGGTGGCAATGTGTTATCTTTTAATCCCCCGAGAAGCCAGACGCTCGGGGGTAGGCTATCCTTGGTTCACAACTCTGGCCGAGTCCCCCGTGTTACCAGCCAGCATGGTATCACTAAACGACGACACGGTCTGGTGTCCGATTGCAATCATCCTGTTGAACACCCTGTGGTTGTACTGACGCCACTCGCAAAAGCCGTTGCACCTGAAGGTGTTTCCGGCCTCCGTCCCGACATGCATGTAGCAGCAGTTTCGTACGTTTCTCAGGTGGTCGTGTAGTTCCTCTTCGTTAGCGACCCAGACGAGACCTAGGGTTGCGCCGGCTTCATCTCCCAAGACGGTGACATTGTTTCCGGTGCTGGGTACGGATTTCGCTATCAGGTACAGTTTCGCAGCGTGTATAGCGTCCTTACCCGGGACCGTGGTGTTTTCAACCTGCCCCGTGCGATACACCGCACCCGATCTAGAAGCGATGGAGCCGACCAACTGTAAGACTTGCTTAACCAGGGACGGCTTCGACACGATAGAGTGTAGCACAAACCACAAATGATCACTGTGGACAGGTACGTTCCCGAGTGCCAGCTCTGTCACGCTGGAAACCACGGCAAGGCGACGCTGACGCGGAGTCCGGTGGTCATCTAACCCATCACACCTTATCAACTCGTGGAACCGGCGGAGCGATTTGTTCCATTCCGAGACAAACGTGTGGATAGGGATCGCGGGAATGTACAGCTCTTCCGCGTCGAGGTAGCTGTGTATACACTTCTTTGCCATGAGATAGCTCCCCTTTGAGATGTATGTGTTGTACAGGTCCACGATCGAGGTATATTCCTCGGTCGCGCTCGTGATAGGCATGAGTCTGACGCACACATCCCCAACACGAGGATCTTGTTTGACGGTCGGCGCCATCAGTTGAGAGGGCGCGCACTTGAAGTCGAGATTACCCAGGCATAGGTTGTTCCATTGCCCCTTGCACCCGTTTAACCCTGACGAGACCACATCGTTATCTGTGCAATCGTCGGTCGCCAGAGGTCTCCGTTGCGAATCCCGACGCAACACCCGAGTCACGGGTTGTTCGTTGAGCATGGAGCAGAGGGATTTCTGCGAGGACATTGCGGTGAGATTAAGCGGAGTCTCGAAAATACAGTGTCGGAGATCGTAGTCAAAGGTGTCTTTCTGAGGGGCTCACCTACTCACCGTACCTAAAGTAATCATGAATATTTTGTAAATGTAAAACAAACCATACGAACACAGACATGTTGCTCTTGTTTTCTGACTGGTTTATTTTCCAAACACATGATACGCCAATGAATACGGTTATACACTGGTTGTACACAAAGCATGCTTTATGGCGTCATCTTTGTGACAACCGCTGAGATGAAATCTGCCACAGACTGAGAAGACTTTAGCGAGGAACTCCCCCCGTCCAAAGGTGCAGAGTATCCGGCCTGTTGTTTTTTCATCACGATCGTGTTAGTGGGTTGCTGCACGGGCTGCTGCACGGGCTGCTGCACGGGCTGCTGCACTGGCGAGGGTGAGGGCGAAGGTGACCGTTGGTTGTCACCAGAGGGTGTAGGCGCACACGCACTCTGGGTGTCCATTGCGACCACTTCACCGCTCTCCTCAGAGCTGCTTGTCTCATACTTTGTGATATGTTTTGAGAGTTCACGTAGTTCTTTCATCAACACAGAGATGTCATTGTCCGGCTTGGCCTGTTTGCCTGCACGTTTATACGGGGTATCCCTAGCCAGACTTTGCAACACGTCCATGTTGGAGCGATTGAATGTCCCCAACGAGCCCTGTGACACCGAGCCGAGCTGCTGCTGCTGCTGCTGCTGCTGCTGCTGCTGCTGCTGCTGTTCAAGCATGACATCTCTTATGCTGGCCTTGATTGACGCAAGCATCCTCTCTTGTTCTCTCTGGGACACCGCCTGTCTCTCAGATTCCTCCTTGTTGTACTCCATGGCTATCTGCCTCCTTTGCTCCTCTGTCAGAGTCCCGTATTGAAACAATTTAGCTCCTGGATTCGATGTGTCGCTCACCTTGAAGAATTGACCGGGTTGCTGCTGCTGCTGCTGCTGCTGCTGCTGCTGCTGCTGCTGCTGCTGAAGGTTCCACGGCTGCTGGGGTTGAGGTTGAATAAACTGTTGAAGGATGGGGGCTATCTGCATGAAACCCTGCAGTGCTTCTAGTGCTTGCGAATGTTGCATAGGAGCTGGTTGTTGCTCAGGACGGATCGCGGGTTGCGATTGCGGTTGCTGTTGCTGTTGCTGTTGCAACAGCTTGATCAAATTGTTGATTTGGGCATATGTAGCAGACATGTCTTTTATCTGTTCGAGGTAAAGGTCTGTATCTTGTGTACAATCTGATCCTTGGAGGTTAATATCTTCATCAGTGGGTTTGTTACCGGCACAGAGTTTAGTTTTCACTCCGGTACGTCTGGTGAAATCCTCGGCTCCTTGTACTGTGAACAATGTGTCCGGGTCGTCAGGGCATTTCAGTCTCTGAACCAGTACGCTATTCTGAACCTTGATGGCTTCTAACACGTCCTTGAGCACTCGCACCTCTATGGCTTGGTCTAACACGGCCTTTCGTAAGGATTTAATGGTCTCCGTGACACTCAGCTCCTCGGAGCTCTCCTGCTCTGACACCTCACGGGGGGTTTCAGTGTGGGGCTGGTGGATTTCAGCATCGTTGCTTTCCTTCAGATTGATACCCGCGTCGAGAACCGAGTCCTTCAGAGTTGAAAACCCCATCCTGATCATCGTCTGGACCACATCCTTAGCTGTTGACAGGGTGCAAAAGCAGCCCGGTCTCATGGGTACAGAAACTAAACTGCACTCCTCCGTTATGGGACCGTTCTTGTTGTCTCCCACCGTGCCTAAGCTGAAGCCCATGCTCATGTCCGGCGTCACAACGCCGTTTGTGTACTCGTTGTTGTCGCATGCTACGCAGCAGTACAGGAAAGTTTTGTCGACAGACTTGCTGTGGACGTGCCAGTAACACTTGACTCGACCGATGTCCTTCTTGACTTTGTGTAAGAACACAGCCTTGCCGGGTTGAGGGTGACACGCACCGGAGTATGACATGTCGTTTCCGAGCATGAAATCCCTCCGTGACTCCGGGTACGTCTCACCCTGTGCCACGCCGAACACGCTACACATTCCCACGAGAAAGTTCTTACTGCCGCACGCAACCACGCCGGCCAGCGCTTCGCTGTAATCGTCCTCGGTGGTACCGTAGCACTCTTTGCAGAAAATCGGCACGAACAGAGACTGGTCTGAACGCAGAGCCTCGTCCGGGCACTCCCGTCTGTCGGCGTAATCCACCAGGGTCATGGTGGTCATGTTTATCACGGCTCTCTTTGTGTCATCGGTAGACAATTTCACAAACGCACACTGGTCTTTTGTGCAGAACACGGGTCCCAACCTGGTCCCCGGAACCACCGAGGGAGTCACGCTGATCGAGGACATGGCGAGCCCGGCCGTTGAGAGCCTCAGGCTCGGTCGACTAACGTGAACCGGGTTCGGAGCCTTCCGCCTGGATGTTGAACGTCAGATTGTCGCCCCAAACGAATTCCTTGTCAAACGCGATCAATCTCCCGAGTGCGAGACCGGAGATGTGCCGCACGTTCTCCACTGTACAATATGGAGGGGTGCAGGTAAACGGGAATCTGAGACGGGTGGAGTTTGTCTGGGTGCGTGTGAGCTCGTGTATCAACTCGGACAGTCTCACGGTATCAGACAGTGTGAGTTTGAACATTCCTCGTAAGTATGCCCTAGTCCTGGCTTCGTCAAACGCGCTCTCTTGCGCGGGAGCGCTCGAGGCGTCTTTGCACCATTTACAATGGTCGCTGTTAACTATAGCAATTACGTGCTCAGATCCCGTACGGAATACGCAGCGGTCTCCCCGTAGACTGAAGCACGACGTCATAAGTCCTCCGCACACTAGGAATTTATCACTCTCGATAAACCCAGCCGCAGCCGTAGAACCCGCCGCCGGTGAGGTGACTGAAGATGAGCGGCCGCGGCCCTTCTTCGGCAGCTTGCTCTTCTTTGGCTGTAGGGACTTCCTCGCGACAGCTTCCATCGTCAGGCGACGCGGCCTCGAGCGCCGTCTCAGACGTACGACAACGGGCCAAGAGGTTGAGAACCGAGCCGGACGACGCGACCGAAGAACCGCCTAGTAAAAGCCGAACCTCTGTTAGCAGAGGTGAGCGCAGTCGCGTTTCACAAGAAAGGACGCGTACGTCGGCGGCTATTATTAGTAATCCTAACACGCCCAGCGGCGGATCTACGGACGGTAGCCCCCCGAGCCTGCGAGCGACATCGGAGCTGGGATATTCCCCCGCCATGGCTTCGGATGCTATATTCAGCATGTTCCCTGGGTCCGCGGGGCAACCCGATCCGGAGCTGTACAAGATGGACGATGACGCTCGCTTCATCCAAAAACAATATCCGATGCTGTACATGAACCTGAACGCTCACGGGCACCCGTCTATAGCCGACTTGTGTTACGACACAGAGAACGCGAGCTGTCCCTTGTGTGAGTTAGACAGGAACACGTTGGACTCTCTCAAAGTGCTCAAGCCCCACGAGGTGAAGGCTTTCCTCGAATCCTACAACCACAGATTCACAGAGGAACAGGTCAACGGTCATCTAGCCCACAGCGTCAAGGACAAGAATGTCATCGGGGTGTTACAGAACATGGCTGTGCACCTGATCAACAAATCGTACTCGCTGGCAAACGCCACCTCTCTGCGCATCATGAACCGTGTTACAACGCATATGGGTAAACTGATTTTTGTCCCGGACCCGGACATGGCTAAGGTTCACAATGATTTCGTCAAACAGTTCATCAGCCTAGCGTCTACGTGTCAGGCCCTGATGAAACATAAGCACGTAGATACTGAAAGGACACCCGAGAATACTCCCATGTTGTAACTGATTATTGACCTTGACAACAATAATAATCATCATAATAGTAATAATAATAATAATAATAATAATAATGTACTATAGAACCGTATCAGCGACTATATTATTCCGGTTTGCCAGGTAGAATAGATCAGAGACTTCCCATGTATACCCATGTATGAAAAAAAAATGCGGGCTCTAATCCTAATAGCCCTGGCCTGGATCCCGTGCCTTATGGGCTCTCCTGTCGCCAGCGACGAGCCTTACGGCTATGCTCCCTACGCTTGGATCTCCGTCAGCGCCTGTAACGCTCAGACGGGTTGGTGTCAGGGTAGAAGCTGCAGCGGGTTCACTTTGACGGTTGATAAGTACGACCCGAAGAGTGACATGTGCACCCATTACTGTCCCGGGATGATCTACGCTTTCTGGAGACCTTCGCGAGACCCGGCAGATAATCAAACCGAAGGCATTGTACTCGGTGCCTATGTCAGGAAGTTAGACAGGTCGTCCTGTCTCGTGGTCCCCGGAGGGTTCAAGTGTTCGGACCGTGTCGTGGCAACCACTCCCTTGAACAAGCTTTCAATTCTGCTGCATGCCAAATCACGTAACAGAGACTACTACTTCGGTGAGGACCCGATGGCCGACTGCGGACCCGATCCTCAGTGCGCAGCTTTCAAGCTCTTTAGGAGGACATTGTACGTGCCTGCTGCATATAGAACATGGCCGGAGCCGGAAGATGTTCTGACTATTCGAAATTCCCCTTACGCGTGCACACTCTCTTACGTGGGCCTAGGAGACGCCGAGTCCATCGGCACGTGTCACGCGCAACTCGGGGACAACTGTTTCTCATCCCAAGGAAATAGATTCTGCATAGACGATTCCAGAACCACACGGATGGGTATCACCAACGCTGACAGTGCCGCGTCGGCACCCATTGCCATATGCGAGGTCTCGAGAAACACAGATCTAAAGAATCGGGATCCCGCATACAGACCCACAGCGGCAGAAATCAGGGACTTTATTACACCGTCCTCCTGCGACGCCACCGTTCTCTCCTTGGACCGAGCTGTCTACAATTCAGACCGCCTGTCCGTAGCGCTCGACGTGGCCACCTTTCACACGGTGGCAGAAGCAAGTCACGTAATCATGAAAGTACCCTTGGACGAGTGTCTCATTCCGGTGTCTTCCGCGAGGCAGGGTTTCAGCCAGATCGTCAACAAAGTGGCCGAAACGTTATCAAGAGTGAGAGTGTCCACGTACTCGAAGGCCATCATGCTGGATGCGACCGACTGGAGCTCGGCTAACTGTTCTCGCTCAAACTGGCGGGGTACAAGTTTCACCAAGGTCGCGGCGGACCTGGCCTCAGCTCTGATCAGAAACGGTGTATCCAAACTCTTCCTCAGGCTACCCAGATCCCAGACGTACTTGAGCAAAATTGACTTCTCGCGGCTGGGAGCATTCGAGGCTTTCGTCACACCCCAGGGGTTGGTGGACACGAGTCAAGATGGACACTGTCAGAACATGTGGGCGGCCGAGAGCGGAGTGGGCTCCTCCAAGGGAATCGTGTCGTACGTCTTGACTCTGCTGAGACAAGGCGTTAGGGCCAACAAGCTGATCTTCACATTGTCTCTCATGGGGAGACTAAAGATCAGCCCAATCGAAGGTCGCCGGGGCGACATCGTAGGCGAACTGTCGCTGGCCGACATGGAAACCAACACCGCGTTAAAGTGCAAAGAGGACCTCAACACCAAGTGCTGCTCGGGCTCCGGTGTCACGGTTTGGGCTAGGGGCACGATGGTGAACTTCACAGTGACGGCGACCTCGTTCGAGACACTCAAGCGGTTCCCCGAACTGGTCGCGGTGGCCTTCGGCGTCAACCAGTTTGTCATAACCCCGGTTGATTCGGATTTCAAACGAGGCATTCGGTCCGACACCCCCGCGATACTGGGGATCACCTCGGCTGTACACAGGCTGAGGGACTGGAAGAGACAGCAGATAGCGGCGGGCATAACCACCGTCGCCGCCGGGTCACATGCGAGAAGCAGGCGTTCCCCGGCTGTTTCCCCGTCGGACTCCGCTGACTCCGGAGTGTTGAGGCTAGTGGACGATTTGATCGTCAACATCCCCGAGAACAAGTACAAGGATCCCGCGTCCGGTTCAAAAAACTGTTTGGACCCTCAGTACAGCATAGGCCTGAGTAACACTATCGTGTGTCCCGGTCTCATAGCTGCGCACGGGGCGTTGGGTATATTCAAGGAGCCCCACAAGGAGCTGTACAGCACCAGCTATGACAAAATATTCATAGCGGACTTGTACAAACTCGAATCGTGCACCCCCGGAGAACCCAGCAGAAAGGCCGTCGTCTCCACGAAACCTCCTCAAACTGCAATCAACATCAACACCCTGGTGCCCACCACGGATCGCAATCACTACATGGTAGGAATCCTAGATTCGGATCACGTTGTCGAGTACACACCTCCCGTAAACAAGGTGTGCGCCGCTTACAACACCGGAGAGGTCACTCACAACATGAACCTGGTCGCGGTGGATGACGGTTACACGGTCGACAAACCGGCGATCGAACTCGAACACGGGGTGATAGTGAAACCACCCGAAGCGTTGTATTTCATTTCTAACTTCACACCGGGTATAGATTACATCAACCTGAACGTGAGCTGCGTCAATTACGACGTGAGCGCTCTGAGACCTTGTCTGATCGCCGTATGTGGAGGCGACAACAGTTGCAAGAGGGACTACGGGAGGCTCTGTAACTCAGCTCATGAGATCATAAACGACGCTCGCAGGGCGGGCGATCTGATGAGGGAAGGCCTCGAGGAGTTAGCTGTGCAGGAGAGGAAGGCTAGGATGTACGAGATACCTGACAGCGCACCCTTACCTTGGCTGGACAGGCCTCGTCACGCTCCAAGCAGGAAAAGGAGGTTTTTAGGGGTACTGACAGGAGCCGCTGCCTTGGGGTTGGCGTGGCACGTTTCCAACAGGGTGGACGATTTGGAGGCTCAAATGGACACCGTGCAGAACTCTTACGTCTCGGTCTCGAACAGATTAGTCGAAGTGAGCAACAAACTCGACACCAACGTGGCACTGGTCAACGGTAGAATCGACGAGCAAGAAAAGAGTATACAGAGGAACAACGAGATCATCAACACTAACTTTGTCACGTTGAGGGACGCTATGAGGAGAAACACTGAGGCTGCTTTACAAGACACCAACACCAAGTTCTCGGTCATGGCCAGTTATCAATTGTGGTACGCTCAGATGCAGAGTGTCACCAATCAGATGATGCAGGCCGCCATGCACACCAAGTTCATGGCCAGAGGGGTGGAAAATTGTCTGAGGCAGATAGCGTCAAAGCGTTCGGGGAGCTGTCCCAGCGGCATGACAGTGATGCGGGAGCATCCCGGTCTGTCCGAATTCCCGACCGTCGGTACAGCTCTGTACAAAGACAGAAAGCTTTTCATAGTGCACTCTGTACCCGGGACCGTTGACAAGACTGTAATCAGAGGGATCGTACCTATGCCTAAGATGAGCGCAGACGGAATCCCCTGCTGGCCCGATTACAAAGTATGGTTGATAGACGGTAACTATTACGAACCCTCGGAATGCTACGGCAAGTACTGTCACAAGCCCGAGTTACATGACAGGTACCTCAGGTGTATCAAAGATCCCAATGAGTGTAAAACGGTGTGCGCTCCTTGTCACCGAGGCATTTGTTACCAAGACAAGAGAGTGACCTGGATGGAGGGCTCGGCCGAAGTGGAGATCGAGTCTCCGCCACTCAAACCCTTTTCCGGACCACACATATCAGACGGGCCTGTGTCTTTCTCAGATCTACTGAAAGACAGTGCTCTGGGAATACCTGAGATTAAGGTATTAGAAGCCATAAACACCAGTGTGAAACTCTTGAACGTAAAAGAAGACCTGGAAAATGTCACAATGAGTCTAGAACAGTTTGAGAAGCAGTACAATGAGATCAAGGCTAACAGAGTTACGTTCGGAGGGTGGCTTTCAGGGTTCGCCAGTGACGTGGCCCTATGGACATCTATAACTATACTCATTTCTTGGTGTACTGCACTTTCAGCTGGACTTGGATACATGTTTTTATGTGGCGGTGGTGGCGGCGGCGGCGGCGGCGGTGGTGGCGGAGGTGGTGGAGCTGTGCTTGTGAACTATAAGAGACGACCTAAAATGTTATAATGCCTTCTTTGTAACACCTTGCTTAGCCTGAATAAATATCCCTGATCAAGAATGTGTTTGTGTGTTGAATGAAACTGAATATGGGAAAAGTAGTGAACTCAAACACAGGTGTAACAGACACAAGCTTTATTCCAAACAAAAGTCACTGAAACAGGAATAAGCACCGATAATTGCATAGATGCAACAGACAGGATACATCTCAGTATAACACATCAACACACATGAGGAGCTTTCACTTAGATCGGACATTTATTGAAAAATAATGACAGTCTTGACTGTATAATTGGTCACCGAAACCAAAACCTGTAGCAAAAAAAAAACAAACAAAAAACCCCCAAAAAATAGCTTGTGAGTCTGAGTCGCGTACACAGTCGGTCTCCCTGCCGAGTTTATGTCATGGGTCTGCACGGCCCCAAGCGTGTCCTTAGAAAAATCGATCAAACTTCATTTTTTAAGTTTGTAAAAATTCCCATGACCGAGCTCGTGTTACAGGATTTCATCGCCCCACACGTCCCCCTAGAAAAATCGGTCAAACTTCATTTCTAGGGTTTGTAAAAATTCCCATGACCGAGTTCGTGTCTTGGACCTGCACGATATCCCGCGTCGCGTACATAGTCGGTCTCCCTGCCCGAGTTCGTGTCGCTGGTCTGTATCGCCCCGCGCGTCTCCCTCCAAAAATTGGTCTAACTTTATTTTTCAGATTTGCAAAATATTTCCATGAATTAGCTCGTGTCGCGGGGCCTCACGGCAGCCCCCGTCGCGTACCAAGTTGTTGTGTCAGACTTGAGGTTGTGTTACAGGCCCGCAAGGTAGCCCGCGTCGCGTACATAGTCGGTCTCCCTGCCCGAGTTCGTGTCGCGGGCCTGTATAGCCCCAAGCGTCTCCCTAGAAAATGGGTCCGACCTCATTTTTTTAGGTTTGCTTAGCCTGTACAAATATCCCTGATCAAGAACGTGTTTGTGTGTAGGATGAAACTGAATATGGGAAAAGGAGTGAACTCAAACACAGGTGTAACAGACACAAGCTTTATTCCAAACAAAAGCCACTGAAACAGGAATAAGCACTGATAATTGCATCAATGCAAAAAATAGGATACATCTCAGTATAACACATCAACACACATGAGGAACTTTCACTTACATCGGACACAAAAACAACGACAGTCTAGACTGTATAATTGGTCACCGAAACCAAAACCTGTAGCAAAAAACAAAAAAAAACAAACAAAAAAACCCCAAAAAACAGTGTGTGAGTCTGAGTCGCGTACACAGTCGGTCTCCCTGCCTGAGTTCGTGTCGCAGGCCTGTATAGCCCCCGCGCGTCTCCCTAGAAAATCGGTCGAACTTTATTTTTCAAAATTCCTGTGACTTTGCTCGTGTCAAGGGGCCTCACGGTAACCAGTGTCGCGTACACAGTTGGTCTCCCTGCCCGAGTTCGTGTAGCTGGTCTGTATCGCCCCACGCGTCTCCCTAGACAAATCGGTCTAATTTCTTTTTTTAGGTTTGCAAAAAATTCCCATGACTTAGCTCGTGTCGCAGGGCCTCACGGTAGCCCATGTCGCGTACCGAGTTGGTGTGACGGGCCTGAGTTCGCGTGTCGCACGCGCACGGTAGCCCGCAGCGCGTACACAGTCGGTATGCCTGCCCTAGTTCGTGTCACGGGCTTTTATCGCCCTGCTCGTCTTCCTCAAAAAAAATAAGTCTAACAATTTTTGTTAAGTTTGTAAAAATTCCCAGGACCGAGCTTGTGTCACGAACCCTCACGGTAGCCCGTGTCGCGTACACAGTTTGTCTTTCTGCCCGAGTTTGTCTCACTGGTCTGTATCGCCCCACGCGTCTCCCTAGACAAATCGGTCTAATTTCTTTTTTTAGATTTGCAAAAAAATTCCCATGACTTAGCTCGTGTCGCGGGGCCTCATGGTAGCCTGCTTCGCGTACCGAGTTGTTGTGTCAGACATGAGGTTGTGTTACAGGCCCGCACGGTAACCCGTGTCGCGTAAACAGTTTGTCTCCCTGCCTGAGTTCGTGTCGCGGGCCTGTATAGCCCCAAGCGTCTCCCTAAAAAAATGGGTCTAACCTAAGTTTTTAGGTTTTGCTTAGCCTGAATAAATATCCCTGATCAAGAACGTGTTTGTGTGTTGAATGAAACTGAATATGGGAAAAGGAGTGAACTCACACACAGGTGTAACAGACACAAGCTTTATTCCAAACAAAAGCCACTGAAACGGGAATAAGCACTGATAATTGCATCAATGAAAAAGATAGGATGCATCTCAGTATAACACATCAACACATGAGGAGCTTTCACTTACATCGGGCACTTATTGAAAAACAACGACAGTCTTGACTGTATAATTGGTCGCCGAAACCAAAACCTGTAGCAAAAAAAACCAGTGTGTGAGTCTAAGTCGCATACACAGTCGGTCTCCCTGCCCGAGTTCCTGTCGCGGGCCTGCATGGCCAAACGCGTCTCCCTCGAAAAATCGGTCTAACTTTATTTTTCAGATTTGCAAAACATTTCCGTGAATTAGCTCGTGTCGCGGGGCTTCAAGGCAGCCCGCGTCGCGTACACAGTCGGTCTCCCTGCCCGAGTTCCTGTCGCGGGCCTGCATGGCCAAACGCGTCTCCCTCGAAAAATCTGTCTAACTTCATTTTTCAGGTTTGTAAAAAAAAAAAAAAAAAAAAAATTCACATGACCGAGCTCGTGTCGCGGGCCTTGCACGGTAGCCCGCGTCGCGTACGGAGTCCGGGTCCTGGCCTGAGGTCTTGTCACAGGCCTACATGGTCTCCTTGCATGTGTGTAGAAAGAAACCGCCCTAGAGAGATGTTAACCCTGGCTCAGTCAGAGACATAACTGAGGCTCGTTGTTGGCTTGGAAAATAAAGTGGGTGGAGTCTTTCCATTTCTCCGACCAAACTCATTCAGCCATGGTGGTTATTCCTCCGACCAAACTCATTCCTCAGATCCAGCTCCAACCATGTCCGCCGGACCTTCTGGGAGCCGTCGGCTTAACGTTAGTCGAGTGAACTGAAATCACATATAAACCCTGCTCACTAAGTAGACACTCATACCAGATTCCGAGGCGCAGATCAACAGTTCTGTAAAACGTACACCAACAACACGATGGATGAGCTTTCACGCAATCGAATCCGTTACATACAGGAGTCACGCGGTGACATGGCACGGCTGAAACATGTTGCAGATGTTCTCCTCCGGAACAAAATGCTACTAGAGGAAGAATATGACAATTTCATGTGTATAAAAACCAGCCAAGACAAAGCCCGGAACTTGATAGATATCGTCAAGAGAAGGGGAGATGAGCCCAGTCTTCTGTTTATGAAAACCTGGAACAGTTACCCGGGTAGACAGGCTATCGAACGAAGATCTTCCTCTGCGGCCGCCAGTGGAGCTGGGACACAAGGAGCAGGCTTGGGTGTCATGTCGCCCAAAGACATACTTGACATTTTGGAAAACCTGACTTGTGACGATCTTGCAATGTTCAAGTTTTACATGAAAGAGACACTGCGTGTCAGTCAGGTCGAATTAGACTGTATGGCTGACAGAACCAACATCGTGGACTTCCTGACACAGAACTGCGGAAATCAAGTCAGAGATGTCTTGAGTGACCTGCTGAAGAAGATCGGTCGCAGGGCGGTGGGAGGGTTAATCGCGGGTGGTCCGGTGTAAGCGGGAAATGGCGACACCCAGTGGAAGGAAGGTGAAGGGCGTGCACGAAAAAGATCTGTTCTCAGCCAGGATGAGAGGCCCACTTCCCCTGGCTGGGAGAAGCCACTCCCCTGGCTGGGAGAAGCCCCCGTTTGGATCGCGGATTTAAAAACGCCCCCCCCGGCACGCACATGCCAGGACCGCCGCCCTCGCCCGTGCCCTCCCTCCGCCTCTGTGTGCAACATTCCACAAGCACTCGCTGAGCATGTGAAAGACCACAAGAGGGCTACGTGCGAGGCTGTGTACAACAACCACCTCATCCACTGGGCTGCAAAGTGAAACGCGTCCCCATTCGAGCTCGGTGCTTGATCGATCTTTGGCTTCACTTGTGGTTACCCGACAGAAGCTGGAGAAGCTGGTCTAGCACTCACAGTACACATAGTACACAATGTGTGATCTAAGCTTTGTAACTGTGATATCTGAATCCACATATATGCACACTGTCTTGCTTTTGTGATGATGATCATAATAAAAAAAAAAAGAATGCAACCAAATACATCTGTCGCTGTCATTCGGTGTCATACATCGACCCCGTACACGAGCATTATGTTGCACAGTAATCTGTCATCTCATAGGCAGCCAGCTACCACTGAATCATATACTGGACTTGTGTTCACAAACAATGCACTGTACCTTTAAGCCATCCTTGTGAATAATAACAATAACAGTAATAATATCATTATAATAGGAACAGCAAACGCATATGTTCCGCATATGTAGAGGTGCAGAGGTGCAAACGCAGCCTTCGGAAGACTGGGTTGCCAGAATCAACCATATGGTTCTTTCTGAGCAGCAAGGTTTTTAGAGTCATTCTAGCTTTACTCTAGCTGTCTATATAGCTCACCCATCATTTCTTTCACATGTTTCAAGAAATCAAACCCAGTGTAAAAGGCAAACACATCACAAGCAGTGCCTTGGAGTGCGAATTAGGATGTTGTGCGTAATACAGTCAGTGTCTGTGTATAAGATTAAGTCAGCACGAGGTTTGTTAAAGTGTCCGCATTGAAACCCTTTTCTATCACAAAGCTTCACTCATGATGTTGTCAAATAATGCAGCGGATACAGGGTTTCGCATGTACACGTTTTTATTCTCGTACACACACAAATATATATATACATATATATACACACATATATATATACACACCAAGATTTTATTCTTGTACACACACACATA
>JAUZTA010061709.1:0-10010 GCA_034780835.1 Ctenochaetus striatus | reverse complement strand
CCATTAATTTCATAAATATTATTTTAATGTTACATAGCATGTGTCTGGTGAGAAAGACAGGTGGAGGACATGTTATGGACATTTTCACAGCAGGCACAACTGTTTTGCACCATGCCCAAGCCCCCCTCCCCTGTTACTGGCAGGTCTGCTTTCATATTAGTGAATGATTTCATGCCTGAGAACGCCTGCAGCCAACCGCAACACACTATCAGTTACAGCAGACCAGAAGGTGTGAAAACACTCCCTTTAGGTAGGGGGCATTCCTCAGGTATGAATGCTTAGCTCTCCCCGTGCTTGGGGTCTTTCTTCATTCTGACCGCTCTTGTGATGATTGACCTTTTCTTTGCAAAGAAAATAAAAACCTTGTCGGCCGGCAGAAGTCTCTATTTCATTCTTCACCAGCAGCAGAGAATTTCCACAACATCATTCATCATCTCAAAACAAAATGTGCTATTTCCTCATGTAAACAAATACACACTCATGCAGCACATGTTACTTTATGCATTTATTAAACTTACAGTATATACTTTATGTGAATATCCAGGATGGACAGGATATGAGCAGTATCTGCCAAAAAATATCAAACCAACAAGGTGCAATCCAAAATGTTACGCTGCTTTCTGTATGAAGGGCTTTAAAATGTTCAGCAGCCTTAACTACCTTCACAATACGTACTCTGAATCCTAAAATCTGTGTTTTTCTCTGTGTTTAAAAATATATAGCATGGCACATTATTTCTGTATTCCAATCTTCTTCAGTCTTGTTCCATCTGGTTACTGACACCTATCTGCTGAGGAAGCTTGGTCTCCAGTAACAGAGCTGGCAAGCTGGATGTCCCGTACTGAACAGAAGGAGATGAAAAGAGAAGAAATGTCCCCATGAGAGGTCTGTTTAAACTGGAAAAGCGTGACATAAATAAACAGACAGTATATAGGTATTGCATCTATAATTAGTATTAACATTATCTGTGTGTGCGTGTGTACCGTCTCTTCTTCTTGGGGGTGTTTGTGCCGGAAGTCCAGGTATTGTCTGTTGAGCTCTCTGATGTCATGCAGGAAGGCTTGACCTTGTTTAAGATCAGCTAATCTGAGTTTAAGTTCAGCTTTCTCTTTCTGCAGCAATCCTGCCTGCCTCTCTGCCCTGATCACAAACACACACACACACACACATACACACACACACACACACACACACACACACACACACACACACACACACACACACACAGTCTAAAGGTCACTGTGAGCACTTTGATGCAAACCACTTTCATAGACGTAACAGCTTTACGGAAGAAGTCATTTTTGCTTGTTAGACACTGAGTAGTAAGATCATAGATAATATTTTGATATTATTAGTTTTACATAACAGAGCCTAAAACCTCACAGTAATCTAAAACTATAAAAATGAAAACTGGTGTTGGTTCTTCTCACCTCATCAGCTCATATTTTGCATCAAACAGTCTCTGTGTCTTTGAACGAATCAAAGAACCCACCTGACACAAAAACACAGACAGAGCACAATAACTACAGGTTTCCATCCAACTGATGTAACCAGAGACCGGCAGCATTTCAATGAAATGGATTCAAAATATATATTTGTATATATATATGGTTACTTATGAGCACAGTTTATTTGTATTTCATGATAAGAAAATGTAACAGCTGGTATTTCTGTATTTGAAACACCTAAAATTCACTGAAAAGCTATAGAAAAGGAAAATTCTTTGACCTAGTAACAATAGAATAAAGACAGGGCTCTTGGTGAAGGGCATGAACAAGTCTTGAGCAAATCTTAAACAAATCTCTGATTGCTAAATATTTACACCTGTTTACTGCCTCACTTGTTGTGCATGAGTTTGTTTAATCACAGGTTTGTCTGTAACTTCCAGAAGAAGGCTGGATGCCCAAATGTATCGAAGTTATCGTGTTTGATCATGTTCTGCTTTTAGAACCTGCCAGTTTAATGAAGGCATTTTAATCTTTTTTCTACAGATGAGTGCCTCGTTTTTTTCAAGACTTAAAATACACCATTTAAATAACGCATATGGATAATGCATAATTATGCACATGGCATGTCCCATCAGGTCTAGTTACTTCCTCATTGTGTCTACCAAAGTTTGTTTGTGTTCCTCCAGGAAAGTAGTTAGTCCTCCAAGATAAGGTGTGAAAAAAAACGCAGTCACGTATCGCTTGAAAATGCAAGCTTACTGAATGACGTAAAATACAGAAGAAAAGATCAATTAGCAAACATGCTGTAGAACTGGAAATTCACCTAGGAGCTGGTATCGCCGATGAAACTAGAGAGCTTTTATACCGGTTACATAGGAGAGCAGGAATTACTGAAACTAAAAACTGAAATGTGGCAAAATTTTCCATTATGGTTGGACTGAAAAACAAGCAACTAAAAATGGAAGGACGGCAGTGTTAGGAGGAACACAAGGAGAATACTGTGACTAGACTGTAAAAATGTAAACTGACTAAATTGTAAGATTATTGGTTTGTATACAATGCTGTTTTTGCATTTAAATTAGTAGGCACTGTTATTTTACTTAAATAAATAGTCTCATACCAGTAATTTTGGAATTTTATTTCCTTACATTTGATGAGCAAATATTTGGAAACAAAGTGCTTTTTATAGACCAAAGAGTAAAAGTCTACAGTCCGCGCTAGAAGCTCTATTAGGCTGATTAACAGGAACTGTAGAATGTTTGCTCTGTCCGACACCATAGTTCAGTATGTAAACACAAAGTACCAGCTGATGGGGAAGTTAGAGTTGAAGTATTTGGTGATAAAATAAAATATTGGACAAGTTTTGATCTGATGATGGTGCCAGAAAAGTCAAGAGTATCACCAAAGTTCTGATTTTTCATCCAAGGCAGATGAATGTCCCGTAATGGTTCAACAAATCATCTGTTGATGATAACAGTCTTACACTGACAACAACTACTGTAAGCCTTGTGGTGGCACTGAAGGAAAAGTCACTCAAGTCATCAGGATTCATCCTCTGAGAACAAAGAACATCTTAACAACATTTAATCCCAATTTATTATAAAGTATTATATAGTAACTTTGCCATCAAGCCACACCTTAGTGTGGCTGAACCTGGCTGTCATAGTTACCTTGGCATTTTCTCTTTTAAGAACTTTGAGTTCCTTGTAAGAAGAGATCTGGAAGAGGAAACACACCAGAGAACACGTACGGGTTTGATTAAAAATCTGATATCATTCAGAATCATTCATCCAAGTTTAAACAATGTCTAAAACGATGCTAAGCTGGTGTCTTAAAATCTTTTTTTTTGTTTTTGTTGAAAAGAAAAAGAAGAGGAGAAGACACTAAACAACTATAATTTCTTTGTAACCGTTTTGACATGAAAAAGTGGTTATTCACATGGCTGTAAATCTGCAGTTTAAAAGTACAGTCAAACGCTACTTGGTACTGTAGCTTGAAGACATCATTCTGGTATTCTGGCACATTAACTTCAGAATGACCACAAGCATTGTTACAAAACTCTTCCTGTGCTGCAGCTGTTCTACTTTTGTTGTGTAAAAAAAATTCAACAGTTTTTAGGAATGTTGCAATTAGATTTTCTAGAAATGTTGTAACCAGATTTTCTGACAAGAGGCCTATTGCTTCATGTCCTGATGAAGTTGAACATACTCAGTATATGGCTTGGTGGCACCCACTTAAATTTCTGAATGTCTCTAAAACTGTAAAGATAGTCTTTGTTGTTTTTTTGTTTTCCATTTTTGTTTTTTAACTCCTGTGTCTGAATGTGTTAAGTCTGACCTTTTCCAAGAGCTGCCCTTTCACACTGGAGGAGAAAGAATCAATGGACTGTTTGATGGCTTTAGACTCCACAGACTCCCTGAAAAGTAAAAATACAAAAAAAATGCAAAAAATGTAACCATTTCTAACTTAAATATCTTAAACAAAAATGATTACAATGTTGGTAGTTATTGTTTGATGACATAACATGCATGACAGCTTGCAGGCTACAGATATCAACAAGAGGAACATGACAACAGTGAACGTCTTTCATGGATTTATACACTGATTTATATGTAATCAAGTCAACTGGATTCCAGTTACATGAAAGTTATGTAACAATATTATATGTTTATATATATAATGTACACATTTGCATCTGACAACTACTTTGATTGAAAAATAGTTTCATAGTTCTGTGAGAACGGGTGCTGTTCTGCTTTCAGAGAGGCTGAGCTAACAATAGGGTCTGAAATAAAGCTTTATGTGACTGGAATAAAGCTAATCTGATTGGATGGGAAGTAACTGTGAACTCACACTTTTTTTAACTGTTGATCTGTGGAGATTATTACATTATACTTGTGAGTATGGTTTGGAGCTTTGTACCATGTCTTGGTTTACCTGTACTGGTCACAGAAGTGGAGGAAGGCATCCAGCACCACCTCTAACTCCGTCCCTCCCTGACGGCTGTGCCTGTTCGTCCTCCGTTTATCAGCGGTTTCTGCTTCTGCAGATGCGCTGCCTTCAGGTGGAAAGACTCAGGTTTTTCGTTCAAGTTACAAGTTCAAAATTTTAGACAAGTTCAAAACTCTGAATTTCTAAGATTTTCAAAATTCTGTTTGCACTTATCATTTTCAGTTGTGCTTGTTCCTCTTACCTGATGAAGACTTTCTGGTTCTGCCCAGACTGCGCACCCTGGCCTTCTTTGGACTTTGGTTCTGAACAGATGACAAAAAGGAAAAGATTAAAGCAAACTACAGAAAGTCACAATGCTGTGGATACTAGGATCTTAGTTCCACAGTTTGCTAAAGACAGCACATACCCAACTTGGGTCCTCGTCCACTAAGTCCTCATCTGACGACAGGACTTTCTCACTTGTCTGCAGCGAGCTGTCAGCGTCAGATTCATCCTGGAGAAACAATGTAGCATAACATCATCTCAGCATAGCCGATGTGCAGTCTCTCCTCCTCATTTTTAAATCTAGCACTTCTGTCATTGTGACCTTATTACATCATAATTTAGTAAAGTACCTCTGTTACTGGAGACATCTTTCCTTACCTGTGTCTGAGGGTCACTGGACTCTCCATTCTTTGATTTACTCTCTTTCTTCTTGCCTTTATGTGTCTGATCTTTCACCGGCCTTTTTGACGGACAGAGACAGATAAATAACTTGATGGAGAAGACAGCCAGATCAAAACATTATTGTACAAGACAGACAAATAAGTCCATAGACAAAGAGGACAGACGTAGAGATTGAGCTTTTCAGAGAGAAAAATTAAATTAAAAAAAAAAAGAAAAAAAGTTGTTCATTACTTTTAATATAGACAAAAGGCACTCATAAAAAATGCTGCGAATAACGCATCACATTAGACTAAAGAGTAACCTCTCTCACATTGCAGAAGACATCTGTCGAGCACTCTTCTTCTCGGTGGGCTTCTTCTGGTGAATGGTACTTGGGTCCAACTTCTTCATCTCCTCATCTAATTGTCCTCTTTCCTTTTGAGATGCTTCCTTCTTTTTCTTTTTCTTTGTTTCTCCCTCTGTCTCAGGCCTGTTCATTGCCAACACAACATTTGGAGCTCACTCAGGCCGGATTTTCTCTAGCTGTAAAAGGCTGCATTCACATCATACATACAGTGGTAACAGTGAAAACTAATTCCTTTGACCTTACCTGTTTTTGACCTTCCCTCGACCACTTGTTCTGCTCATCTTTTTCTTATCCTCCTCTTTTTTATTTTCTTTATTCTTCTCTGTCTCCTTTCTCTTCACGGCAGCTCCACGCTGCTTACCAGCGGTCTTCAAACTTTCAGGAATCTCCTTTCTCCCATCTTTTGCTTTGTTGAGCTGTCCGTTCTCTGAGGCCTTTAGATCTTCCTCCAAGGCAGTGCTATGCAGAGGGTTACCTAGGCAACACAGGAAAGCTCGAGTCAGCACAACACTGCTGGTTTTAACCTGCAAACAAGATAAACTGGATGAAAAATGAGTAAAGGGGAAACAATGCAGAAAGATACAAAAGCAAATATGAATAAAAGTGTTTTCATACGTCGCTGTGAAAGATGTTTGAACAAGTGCCGCAGAAAAATTAAGCAGATTGAATAGCAGTAGTAAGTTGGTCTCTTCACTGGGGCTTTCAAAAAAATTCTGTTTGACTATTTTGAGGATATTGATTTTCATTGCTTTACTGTTTTCCTGGTCATTGAACTCATGCAGAGATGAAATGGCACGAGGATAAAGCCGTACCGAGCAGAGACTTACCATGATTTATCTGCAGTGACTCCAGGAAGCTATCTCTCTCTATAGCAGACAGGTTGGGAGAATCCACATCTTCAGATGAACCTTTCTGGATTTGAACACAACACACAGTAATTTTCTAATTCCACAGTTTACAGTCCATCAAGATTATTTCAAATCCTGACATAAACATCAAACGCTGCATGGAAATCCCTCCTCTTGTGTTTTAATGAGAGGTGAAAAACATGTAGTTGAAAAGGGGATGGGCCATTTTTATCTGTTCTAACAGTTATTATTAAGATATGATTAAATTTAATGTTCGTGAAATGATATGCAAAAATACCAACTCACTTGATTTGCAACAGGCTGCACTTTGAGCGCTTTGACCCTACTGCCCTTTTTGGCACTGTGGAAGCCAAAGAAGACAAGGACACCCCGTCATCGTCATCGTCATCGTCATCATCATCATCATCAACATCATCATCATCAACAACAACATCAACATCAACATCATGAACAGTCGCAATATTTTTGCCACGATCAAATTCACTTTATCACTGTCTCTTGGTCATTTCCAGCCTCCCTGCTTCAGTCACAGCTTCAGCTCCAGACTCCTGTCTGATCCTGATCTCATAATCCCGCAGGGAGCCGTTGTATCGTTAGTTTTTTTATCTTATTGTAACCTAGAACCAAACTGAAATTCGCAACGTAAATCATTAAAGTATTTACTGTAAAGCTAACTACCTTACTTACCGAATACTTTTTCAAGTTGGTCACATCGTTAATGTTGTGTTAGCTCAAAACGTGACATGACGTTACTTCTATTGAATTGGCCAGTGTGCTGAAGGGAAAACGCTAACGTACAATGTTTTACTTCACTAACATTGGAGACAGAGATGTGTACAGACAAATGAGTCGAAATGTTCACTTGATTAATTTCGTGAATGATATTTCTCACCTCATTTGGAACAACTGCGGCGTGAAAGTTTGTTTTGTAAACAGTCAGTAGCTCGGAATGACACAGGCCTTCATAAACTTGTAAATACGAGCTTCCCGCAAAAGCCTTCAATTTCTTGGACTGTACCATTAGACACACCGAGGTGGGAGGCAGTGTTATTTTCAACATACTAGTTATAGTTCATATTGACTTCTCTGTCGACTAAAATTAGAAGTTTGATTCAGATCGTTTAGTACAGACACGGTTGGGCTGAAGTAAACATTTACATTGTGGAAGGAAAATAATAAAGAATAAATGAAAATAAAAGGATCTACCCTGAGCGGCTTCATTTGGTTTCCACCCTACGGAAAGCGAAAGGGTCCACTACCGTTCTGATTTTTTTCAAGCCTTATTTTAAGTGAACAAGTCGCAAAAAGTACTGTAGTAGTTATTTAGGTTTCAAGAGCAGAGAAAATGCTAAAAACCATTTTCAGACACTGAGTAAATGAAAGGGATATTTATTTTATTATCGTTGTCCAATGTGTGTAAATGTGTCTCGTGAATACCAAATTAATACATTTTTTAAAAGATGTAAGGCGTAACTTCGATTTGGCTACATATGGGATTTTTTATTATAAACACAGATAGATTAAGCAAGAGATTACACAGATCAGTTTATGTTTTTTAATTGATTTTTTTACAGAGTACATGACAGTAAAAAGAATTACAGCAAAACTTTAGTCAAAGTACACAAATGAAATTAAAACCATTAACATTCACATGCATTTCATTCATTTATTCTTCACTCTACTATATAATTTAGAAACAGATTTTTTTTTTTTTTTTTTACCAAAACCACTTTCCTGACTGTTACTATCATAAATAAAAATACTGATGACAGCTTCCGATGTCCTGATTGTTCTACAGTACCTGAGTTCCCTTTCCACAGCTCGCTTTGATATGGCTCACTCCTCTGTTCCCAAAAGTCCTTACTCGACCCAAACTTAATCATTGCTCAAGAATCCAGCAGAAGCAATGTTGCTGTCCAATAAAGATTTAAACTATCTACTGAACACACTCAAGACAGTAAAATAAAATCATGACATCTGACAAAAATCTCATAAAGGACAATGAAATGTTACAGTTTCAGGGTAAAGTAAAGCTGTATAGAAAAGTTGTCAAGGTAATCAATATGGCTTCTGATCCAGATCTGTCAGTGAACCCACCTCACTGTAACTTCCCTCTTTATCCTTAAAGTTAAAAGGTATGTGTGCTTGAGTGTTTGTGTTTGAGGTATGGTGTTTATTTATTGATACAGAATTCCTGAGGTATCTAATGATATAGAGCTGCACTGTGATATTTCCCTTTAATATGCCCTTCATGATCCTGATATTACAAAATAGCTGATTAGAAGCAACACATGATCACATAATTTGCACTGCACACAATGAAAGCAAAAATGTAGACAAAATCCAAAGGCAAATCTATTTTAATAATTAAAATCCACTCTGGACCCTCAGAGGTTTTATATCCTGAGGCATTCATCCTAAAGCTCGTTAATTTTGTTCTAAATACTCTGAATAAAGTTCCATTAAAAGCTATGCCACATCTTGTTTCTGTTCCCAAAAGTGTTACTGTTGGCTTGATGATCTTTGTTGATCTGACAGGACTTCTTCATGTGCTTCCCTTTGTGTCCTTTAGCTTGTACTCCCCTCTCTGCCTCCTTCTTCACTCTACAACTTTATCACCTTATTTGAGCTCTTAGGTCTGTTATTCCATTTTTCTTTAACTCTCTCCTTCTATATTTTACTTCCGGAGTAGAGTTTATCTATCTGGGATCTGAAGCGTTGTTGCATCTCATTCCTCTTGGCCTTCAGCGTCGGAGTGAGTAGGCCGTTCTCGACTGAGAACATCTCGGTGTGGAGGTAGATGTACTTAACCTAAAGGACACATATTTTTGCAGGTTGCATTAGAGGTGATGATAATGTTTTGCTTAAGCAGAACAGCATCTGCAGCATTATAGTCTACAGAGTTCCCTAATAATACACAGGACAAATATTTTAAATCTTAGCTGAGTCTTGAGTGACTGTTATACCTGCTCAAAGGACTTGAGACCTCCTTCCTTGCCCAGTCGCAACATGTCTTCCAAGATGGCAGCCTTGACTTCCTGCACAAAAAAACGGCAAGGTGACTCAGATAACTCATGTTGTAAGCTTTTGCAGTTAACACTCAGTGAATGGATAGTAATTTTTAACAACGCAACACTAAATGGATGTTTGGCTTAACTCACAACTCTTATTCAGTCTAAGCTCTAAGGTTTCAGTTCAAGGTTCAAACTCTGAGGTTCTAGTTTAAGAAAGTTGGAAACTTTTTCAAAATGTTTTCCGATGTGCTCTTTTGAATTCATTTTAAAAAAACATAAAAGCAAAAGACACAAGTGGGTGATGTGAAGTCACCTGGGATCAGGAGATTCATCAATTTAATTGTTAAACAGTCATTGTTGACAATAAAAAATCTATCAGTCTGACTTAAGCAGAATGTTTACAGATGAGACAATGACTTTAACTTATATTATTTTTATGTGTGGTCACATTTGTGAACTTCCTTTCTCATATTCTGAATGAAAAAAGTTAACAATGAAACTTTGTAGCAAAAGATTTTGTTTTGCTTGTTTGTTAAAAAAATATATTATCTATGCGCACATAGTAACTTTTATATATTTTAATGTGGAAATGTTACATTATACATCCTTTACATATACTCTAATATATTAAAGTGGATACTTTCACAGTAGTTTCCCTTGTTTATTATCCTTGAGTCGTGAACAGTCCAAAGTTTTTTTTATTATCAGGTTTGTC
>JAUZTA010061704.1:0-10010 GCA_034780835.1 Ctenochaetus striatus | reverse complement strand
TGCATCTCTGAAGTATATCCTGTTTTTAATACAGCTGGCTGGCAGAACATCCCAAAAGAGATGAAATTCATGTCAAGTCAAGTGTCATGTCAAATGTAAGATGTCACAGGATGAGAAACAGATACAGTTGAGGGAACATGACAATTCTTTGTGTTGTAGTGTATGGAACCGAAACTTCACCTGTTGTACATAAGAGCAGAGTTTCTCAGAGCCTATAATCAAGCTTATACCTATTTGTCAAAACTGGTGCTGATACAACACCTGACCTTTGGTGCTAAGTCTGTTTTGATATTGGGATTTTTGACAAAAAAAAAGAAAGAAAAAAAAAACAAGGCAAAATTACCGAAGGATAAATGATGTCTGAATACAAGCAGCCAATGCAGAGTTTGGCCTAAACAGTTTTCCTGAAAGTGGATTTTACATGTGGAAATTTTACTTTAAATCGATTTTATAGATTATGGATTTTATCAGACATTCATGCTAGCTTTTGGTATTTGATAGCATTGATACTCTGCACCATCAAAGACCAAAAGCTGGAATAAAAAAAGTATTTAGGTTCAATACTCCAACACAACCAATTACCAGATGATAAGATGAGTTGAATTTTTTTGAATGTGTTCAATGTCACTTTAACCCAATGTTGAAGTCAATTTCACCAGTGAGAGTATCTTAAATATATTGTTAGAAAATTGAAGTATTAAAGTACAAACATAATGTGCAGTTAAGTTTGTTGGTAAAGTCACCAAAGTTCCTCTTCCACCTCTCTGTGTGCAGGAATTTTGTCCTTCAGGGCACACCTTCCTGAGAAAACATGCCAGTTACGCAATACTGTTTGCTGATTTTCCAAACAAAGAGCATTACTTTTGAAAAAGAGTTTCTTAACAGAAAAATGTTTGCTTTCACTTTTTCATGAATCAATAGAAAACACCAAGTAACCGTTTTACTTTTTCAGAAAAAAAAATTCAAATAGTGTCTGTGGGAGAAAACGATTCAGTCAGAGCCTGCTGCCTGTTGCAACAGGACATGGGAAAAGATTAGTCAGCTTGGGGGTTGGTGGGGAATCATGCAAGGAAGCAGGGATGATAATTGCAGTTCCTGATTTACAGTCCAGTTTCAGCTGACAGCTGGAAGCACAAAGGAGCCTCAGTTAGTTTGTTTAAGGACTGAATTTAAGAACAAGAACAAGGCAGAATGAGTAAAACCAACGACCTCTAAGACACAACAGAAGAACAGTATCTTTACAATAACTACAATTTCACCCTGAGAGGATTAGGAATATGAATGAGATTTTAAAAGGCTGCTTGAATTACTTGAATTGATCAGCATTCCTTATGCGCACTAAAAGGCCCTTCGAACGTCATTTATACATTCCAGCATAATGAGGCACAGCAACTCCCAGAGCTGAGTCTGTTTGATAAGACTTGACTGTTTAAAAAGAGATTCTGCAGAAATGGTACAACACCAAAACCTGCAGAGGATGCAACAGTTTAAACTTTGGTGTTGATAAGTTGGATAATAAAACAGTTACATTTTGATAGGCTTTAGATATAACTTGAATTCATAATGTTTGAACAATTTTGACGACTGAGTCAGCTACTAGATTTGTTATAACTGGAGGGTCAAAACTTCAAATCTGGAGTTACACTGCTTAGCTAATCACGGCTTGTGATGAATTTTAACTGTATGGCTAGCAAGCCTGTAAGCTAGTGCCTCTCCCTACATGTTGCAACAGAAGCTAAAGAGTGACATTTTAGTCACAATTTATCCATTAAGTTTTAACAGGTGAAGGTTGAAGCAAAACTTCATCAGTCTCTTTTGTCTCCAAGAGTCTCTTGCAGCAAAGCACCCTGCCTTTTTGCCTGCCAACTTCTACTCAGACCCAGAAGTCCTTCTTTCCTCTTTCTGTCCCAGGATCCCAGGTAAGCTTCACTGGTGACTCAAATGAGTTACAGTCACAACACAACAACACCCCCAATAGTAATGTCATTATGACCCTGCTTCTCATAACCTGACTATTTCTTCTCATGTCTATTTCAAAACAAAAACACTCACTACAACATGTGACATTCTCCTAACATACCATACATCTAATTTTTGTGAAATATCTCACACTTGCACTTTGGGTAGAATTGAGGACACTTAAATTGAGGATGCATTCTAAACAAATGTGTGCGTTTGTCAGGCTTGTACAGATGTGATGGAAAGACTGTTCTGTGCTTGAATTCTAATGAAAATGAATAATATTACACAAAGATGACAAATTAATGTGTTTTTTCATATCCCTGCCAGACTAATTTTGAGGTCAGAGCTCAGACAGAAATGATGTTTTGTGGAAGAGTTTAAAATAAATATTTATTCTTGTAGCATTAACAACAGTGGTGAAGGACAGAGAATAAAAAAAGCACTGACAGAAACCAATCATCCTCAGTTCCCTGAATGTTTCTAAAACCTTTTATTAAAAATATTCCTGGTTTCTATGACAAACTCTAGAGGTCACACCCTTTACTCTGCACCACAGGACATCCGAGTAATCCTATGCTGCACATTGCACCTTCATTAAATCTTTAAGTGCTGCAAACAATTAGTCCGTCTCTCTTTTCAGCATCTCCCTCCCTCATCTCTTTTCTACCGCCTCTCAGAGAGACATGTCAAACACTGCCACCTGATCTTATGATCTATTACTCCTGACTGTAAGGAAATCCCCTGCAGCAGAATAAAGCCTGGGCTGTTTGATCAGACATGTCCTGAGCTACCTCTCTGTTAGATCAGTACCAGACAGAAATGCTACATTTAAAATTAATGCACAGCTTCATGTCCTCTGTTACAGCCTTTCAACTATACAGTCTCGTGACCTAAGAAGTGATTGAAACAGAATTCAGGAATCACATTCATCCTCTATATTTCCTCAGTGCCTTTTTGCACCCTGTTCCACCAAATTTTGAAAATCCATGAAGATTGAGCAAATCAGACCATTTAACAAGAGCTTTGCGAGGCAAATGAGGTGACTACATTATCCTTCCAAATTTACTGAGGGAATTTATAAATTACAGTAGTCCTGAGGATTAGTATTACTAAACTATGTGGAAAGTCCCAGACTTCCTACCAAAGTTTCTGAAAAGTTCCAGCAGTCAAAAACAGTATGTTCCTTTGAATTTGTTAACTCTTCATTTAACCAACATCCTTTGCCGTATTATACCTCTGAACTTGAGAATAAAAAGACTTGTGAAAAATAAAAGGGAAATGCCACTATAAGTATTTGGAAAATCATATTAAATGTAAGTGCTTTCCTACAGTTTCACTTCATGGTTTGATCATCACTTTGAAAATGAAATGAATCACATGCTATGGCTTTCACAGTCACTAGGTCTCAACTGAGCTTAGCACCTATGGGAGACTTGGGAGCAACTTGTTAAACAGTACTGTCCACCATCATTATCAAAAACATTAGATGAGCTTTGCACACTTCACTCAGATCAGTTTATGATGTGTGCATGCAGACTACATACCAATCTCTGCAGAGGTTTGCATGTGTGTTTAAGAGGCTTATCCCTTTAGAAGTTACGTCACAAACAACCAGCAGACATGGAATCTGTTCTCTGACCTGCTCTCTCGCACATCACCAATCATACCACCAAATGTCCACATTTCACTGCAGAGGCCTTAAATCCAGACAGATAGCATGACCCCAGGAGACATGCACAGCCCTTGTGTTGTGACTTTCAGGATTAAAAAAATTTAAACACTCACACACTTGGAAGCAATTTTATCACCTGGTTTTCATTATATGTCAAGAGGCCTAAAGGGAATTCATCATTGAATTCTCTAGGTATTTCTCCTAGTTCATTGTCTTGTATCTATGTCAGAAGAGACCTACATTTTAGCATCGGCCTCTCCCTCACGGCAATAAGCAACGTCCTCAGTTGACCTGATCTCATTTAACTGGTGACAGATACAAAGCACATTGTTTTAAAACGTGTCTCAATATATACCTTACAAAAAAAATTAAAAGAAAATCATGTCAAAATATTTAAGAAAATTTAGGGAAAATCTTTGGCAAAATGGGCAAGATTTTATAAATGGGTGTTGTTTACCCACATAACAGTTTGACAAAGCCACAAGATTTAACTGTAATGAATCCTGATGGACTAAACTTTGAACAGAGAGATTAGCAACTTTCTTTGCATTTCAATTAATTATAAATCAGTCTTACTTCATATGAATCACTACAACATATTGACTGTTAAATATGAAATCATCTGTGTTTGAATACAGGGACATAATTGCAGTACCGAGATAAATCTTATAGACTACAGTAATCAGTCATTTAGTCATCCAGTATCAACTGACCAAAGCAACCTTCATATCTCTGTTCCATTTCCTCTGTATGTATCCGTCAGAGTTGATTTTATGATATGGGTGTGTTTGAGCAACTATGGTGTTTTTGTAATCTGCAGTGTCAACACCTGACTAAAGCTGTTTATGTTATTATGACCTTTTGGAAGATATTAACTGTTTTCATACACTAAATCTTAAAAAGGGGCAGATCCCAGGCACTGTAATTGTTTCAGAGAAAGCTATCATGGAACAGACACGGTGTATCATAGAAAAAATTTACCTTTTTGTTTGTCTGTTTGGTCTTTATTTCCAATTGTAGATCTGAACCTTGTAGAAAACCATTAAAGGACAACACATCAGAAACCTGCTGTATCAAATGGATCAGTTCCAAAAACTGACAAAAAGGTAAAAACACATATTCACACTTTATACTGACTTCTTCTAGCATGCCACAAACACAGTTTCCCTTTACATGCATGCTGACCTGCTATGTCTTGTTTAAAGCAGCTACACTGTAACGGCAATATCAGTTTGAGTCAGAAATCCAAATTGAGAAAAACTAAAGCAGCACCAGTGAAAGAAAGATAGAATTTATTTGTTTTTCTTTTTTATCCGTTAATCTTCTGACAACTGCTTCTCAGTGCAGTACCAAGAAACAACAAAAGCACAAAGTGTGGCACAAAGTTTTTAGATTGCTCACTTTGCTAACCAAGAGTGCAAATCCCAAGAACATTTGGTTTACAACAATTTAAAACAGAGAAACAAATCCTTCTGTGTGAGAAGCTGCAACAAAGCATTTCTCTCGATTGTGACTGTGTAATTGCTCCAGACAGTTATGCACTGTGTATTTTTTGAGTTATATCTCAAACTCTTAACAGCCACCACAGTTTCAAGGCGGGCACCCGAGTTTAGTGTCACTAATTCAGAACCTGACCAAATGTGAAATATGGTCACAATCTCACCTTCTGTCCCTAAATTCTGGTGTTGAATAATGGGCTTAAAACTGTTCTGGCAGAGCATGACGATGTTTTGTCATATTGACTGACTTGTCATGCAATTTTTTAGAAAATAGAAGACAATATAAGAAGAGTGATTAGAGGTGTGTCTGTAATGATCAGCTGGATTGAGTCAGAATCCTTTTATGAAGACGGAAATAACCAGCCATGATGGGGTTATGGCTGAAACATATGGGGCACAAATATGATGCATCAGTTGGGCAGGTCAGTGGGTTTTTTTACCCGCTATACAGGTATTGTGCCACATTCTTGCCCCATGTGTTTCCACCCTCAATCTGGTTGTTGGTTATGAAGGTCAAACTACAGTTATTATTAACATGCCAAAGTCCAAGGGGAGAGGGAGCAGCTGGTATCAAGATTTCCAGCTGAAAGTGTCACTTCCATCGGCACAGTGCACTGACTGATGAAGTACACATGGATCAATGCCACCTAACCACACTGAAGGGCAGTAGAGAAAATGAAGTCACTCTGAGTCATTGTTGCTCTCAGTGGGTAATCATGTGTCACATTACTCATTTCAGGACAAAGACACCAAAGTCAGAGGGATGAAAACCCCTTTTGTTCTTATGTTAAAGATAATTTATTTACACAGCATAATCTTCACAATAAGCAAATCTGAAAGACAATAAGGACAATAGAAAAAGAACGTGGAAAACAGGTGCTCTAAAAAAAATAATAAGCAGTTTTTCACCAAACAAAATAATTTATGCTGAAAGGTCAACTTATCAAACCGCACCTATCAAAAGTAGAAGTCTAACCTAGCTAACTAACCCTAAGTCTAAAAGCGTCTTCCCACTCTGGCTGGACAATAAAGCTTTATTTTTCTATTATACTCTATAATATTATATTCTACTCTATCTTTTCTGCTCTGACTTTCATAGTCAAATTATCATTGGGATTGTGCTGAATAGTTTGAAGCTTTCGAGATTCAATCACAACCTTGAGATACAAATTCTAAATCTACATATGAATGTTGCTGTGTGGGAGGCGAGGCAAAGTGGAGGGGCAGACATCAGCAGACAGCTGCTGAAACCCAGAAGAGTTCTAGAGGAGAGAACCAGTGGCAGTTTAAGTTTTTAACTTTGGGTTTCGAAAGTTGATTTATCTACATTTTAACTTGTCACAGCTTTGAGCATTAAGCTTTCCGGCATGTACCGTATTTAGTCTCTTCAGTGATTTACTTCAAGAACATACAGAGGAAGAATGAGAAAGAAAAGAGACAGGAAGAGTAAAGTCTGGTGAGTGCGTAGTTAAGTCAGAGCCTGTACTGAAAACACACACACACACACACACACACACACACACACACACACACACACACACACACAAACAGATATACATGGATCTGGATCTGGTGCCTGTCATTGCTGGCTAGCTTTTTGGCTAGTGTACAATGTTCTTGGTGGATAATAAAACATTAAAAGAAGATATTCAAAGCCTTATTTGAAAACAATATGTAAGACATGTAATAAAAAAGATATTCAGTACAAGTCTGCTTCTAAAAAAAAACTGCTTCAAAATAATGGAGAAGTTTGTGAAATAACATCATTTAAAGTAGCAGTACCACCACTGTTTTCAGTATCTTCCGTGGGAGTAGTAGCAGTAGCAGCAGTAGACGGTGCTAGTAGCTTTTTTTTCATAAAATTATCTAAAATTTACTAGCAGGTTGACATGTAAAAACCTGTCTTCAGGATGTGTCAGCTCTCTGGTTTCAATGAAGCTCTTGTGTTTTTAAGACAGATCTCTAATCACTCGCCCACGGGGCAGTGATGTCATGATTAACTCAGGCCCCTGAGTCTAGACAGTCGCACAGGATCCCTGACCTGTAGGGATGTCTTTGTTTTAGCTGATCTGTACTGTATCAATGTCAGTTTAGTTTTCTTAAGAAGGTTTGTCTAAAGGAGATTAGCTGCAGTCACAAAAACAATGAATAAACTTCTAAAACAGCATTCATCTACTCAGCCAAAGATGAAATATTTTTCTTTTTGTGGCATTCCATAGTACATCAAAATTAAGATCCCTTACAAATTGCTATCTCTACCTCACCAAACCTTTACAAAATCCAACCATATCTCATTTTAACCCTACAGCAAACACACGGTAGATTATTCAAAGAAGCCACTACCCTCTCATTAAATGCACTCTTTCAAACCAAGTGTGGCTGAGAGATACTTAAGCGATTTAGTATTGTTGTTTCACAAAGATGGGGGACTCACCAAGGTCACTTAAAAGAATCATTAGCCATATTCTGAATTTCAGTCTGCAGAAAAGGTCTAGTTCGAAAGATTCTACATTTTTCCACAGTAACTACAATAACTCTGTAAAGTAATTTGATGCAAAGTTTCAGTGTGAAGCTTACGCTGAGATAACCTAAAGAACATCTTTGGTTTTATTTGACTAAAGAGACCTCCCACTAGAGTCACGGAGGACATTAAACAACTGTTTAGGCTGAGCAGTATTTCTCATGAAAAGCAAACTAATATTCATTTATAAAAGTGGTAGATTGCCAATTGTACTTCAAGCAAAGATAAGATGCATGGTAGGATGGAAATATAAGATATAGCTAGGTATCTAAATCTTTGCTCTAAAGACTTTGCTTGCATGAAAGCTTTTACTCTTATCAATCACATTACTACTGTCCAAATAATGAATTGATCAATTAGTCCCTACATTCTTTTTCACTTTACACATAAAAAGATAATGTTTGTGATTGATAAAATGGTTGATTTAAGTAACTTTTAGACTGGAACAAAGAGTAACATGGTAAGTTTAAATTTGCTGACAATGCACAAAATAAGCTACAGTCACAGTCATGATGAGTTTGAAAAATGTGGCTATAACCACATGATACACACATCACAAGTTTTGATGCAAGATTAACAAACAACACAATTCAAAAGCACAAAGAGTGTGTGTGTGTATGTTCATGTGTGCGTTTGTTTGTGTGGGTGTGTATGTGTGCATGCACATGCCTGTGGGCAGCTTCATGTGAAACCTGGGGAAGTCTAGTCTTGTTTACACAAAGCCAGTGTTTTTTATTACCACAGATGAAGGTCAAGTTACAGTGCATGTTTGTGTTTCAGTTTTACAGGATTGTAAGAGGAGATTCACTGCTGCCATCTGAGATACACAAGAACTACGCACATAAACTTCTCATTTACTCATGCCGCTGTCGAAGTCTACTTAGATATACAGCGAAGATAAAGACAAGCAGGACTACAAAAAGGTAGAAAGTCAGATCATGTGAACAAAGCAATTCATTTCCTGTTATACTTGCTGCTCCAAAACCTACTTGCTTTCACTGACATTCAATCACACTGTGTTTATGTTTGAGTGTTGGAGCTTGAAGCAAGCTGTCAATACAGGTGTGTCCCATATGAGGTAAAATGTCACTGCAAGCTGAGACAAAAAAAGCAAGATCACCTGTATCAGGTGACTATAAATGCTTTTAAGAGCCAGTAAGTTGACCGAGATGCATGAGTAGACTAAACCAAACAGACAGGCTGGCTACACCCGTTTCCTTAGATCTATAGCTCATCATCATTAACACAGATGGATCCCTTGCTTGTCACTGGAGGGTGTTTTCTGTCCATATACCAAATCAATAACAGAAAATGAAGTCTAAAGATGACGTATCTTAACATGTTAAGTTTTAAAACAGAAATTTTAGTAACCAGCTGGCTGAGTTTACAAAAAGGTTTTTCCTGTGTTTAAAACAAGCTAGGCTATGAGAGTACAGCCCATCTTTGCTGAAAGTCTATGTATGCTATGCTGAGTATGTGTTTAGTAAGTTTACCATGTTCATCATCTCAGTTTAGCACATACTCATGACAAACTTTGCAATGAACATAAAGTACAACCGAACAGTTAAGGGTTTAACAGAATTTAATTATTAAAATTTATCAACTTCAACTTAAACATCAACTTCATGCTGAAGAAAAGAAAATGCTTCTTTCTCTAGGGATCACAACTGTCTGGACCAAATTTTACAGCAATCCTCCCAATAGTTGAGTAATTTCAGCCCAAACTAGTGGACTGACAGACCAGTATTACCATCCATAGGGCCTTTCCACTAGCATGACCAAAAGGCAGCAACTGTACCTCTGGAAAGGGTTGTTGACTATAGTCTCCAGCTAGAAAGTTCAACTCACACATCTGTTATCTCACACTTATTTTTTAGCTTGCTAAAAAAAAGACAAACCACTTCTTGTGTTGCCACTGAATGCTTTCAGTGCAACATGATCAAAGTAAAGGTTGTTGTGCATGTTCAATGTTAATGTGTAAATAATGTGTGCCAGTGGCTCATTATTGCACTTTCATTCAAGCATTCATGACTCTGCTTTAAAGACTGTCTCTGTAAAGAAACTAATCAATAGAAATGCTGGATAATGGTCTCCATCATCAATAATAGAGTAAGGCTAGGAATTGGGCATCTACAATATTTAGCATCTCTGACTGAAAGCCTTACCTCCAAGATACAAAATCAGCAACTGTCACCAGCCAAATGCTGCTGAAATATGCAAGGGTGGTAGATTTGCTTAGCTCAGCAAGACAAACAATGGCAATCTATTGAGTGGCTGGTAAAATAAAAACTTCTTTTTAAAAAAATTTATTTTTTATTTAAAAGATTCTTTATAAAGATTATTTTGCACCCTGCTT
>JAUZTA010061163.1:0-10053 GCA_034780835.1 Ctenochaetus striatus | reverse complement strand
GAGTCACCTTTGATTTTTAATGAATTATACAAAACAAAGAAAAAAAATGCAACTTTTTAGCAATTTTCACTGTCTCCCACAATTTCATCACAACAAATACGCTTAAAACATCGCAACTTACATCGCAATTTTTTAGAAAAGTGGCTGCAAATACAGGCATTTTAGGCCGCAACAATCTTGAAAAACGCCCGTGAAATCCTGGAGGGACTGACAAATTAAGTAGCAGCAACTATAATAAACACAAAACATTATTAAATGTTTGGTTTTATGAATCTGTGTTCAATGTAAGGACATTAGTAGCTCCTGAAGATGTTACAGCATCAGTTTATCAAAGAAAGAGAGCGAAGAACAACTCTGACAGATTTGCATCAGATGGAAAAAGATGTTTTAACTCTTCTTCCATCTGATGCACGAGGTACCTTTAACATCTGTATGCGACACACACTCGCTCAACCTGCCAGAAAAACCTCATATGTTCTCGAACAAGAACACCTTCTGGTTAAAACCATCAGACAGCAGCTCTCGGGTGTTTTGGATCTGATGGTTTTCAGTCCTCCAGATCGTCCTCTCAGACCCGAACACACCTCATTCCTCACAATTACTCGGCTGGTTTGAACACAGCCTTGACATGAAGGTCTGCCGTGGAGACTCTGTCCCGAGTGTGAAGACTTAACCAAGTGCCGCTCTGCCTCCACGACTGTTCGTCCAGCAGATGGATCGGTTTGTTTTTGTCATGTTTTTACATTATTTAAAGACATAATTCTGCAGACTTCACTCACCGAGGAAGAAACATATTTCTCCAGATACAAACACTCCAGAGACAAACTGTGTTTTCTAGTTGAACATGTTTTAAATCCAGCAGGACTTTAATTTTGTCTGTAATCAGCGAGGAAACTCTCCATTTTACTCACCAGATGTTGCAGAGGAAATGTAAACAGATTACATTTACTCTCATTACTGCAGCTTCCAAACTCAGAAGAAACAAACTGAATATCTGTTTGTTGCTTTGAGCTAAATAAAGTTTACAAAAGGAGATAAAACCGGATTCCCGTGAGATAAAATGATCTTTAATCGTCGGTTTTGTTGAATCTGTTGCAGCTTTTGTTTCTTCCCCTCGAGCTTCAGACTGCGGAGTCTCCGAGCTGGAGGCCAGTCGGGTTACTGGTGCGAGTCGGCAGGTGGACTGGGAGCATTTTAGCTTCAGAGGACGTGAGATCAGAACAAACAATGAAAAACACCACCGTGTCTGCAGGGTTTATTCATTTCACTAAACATTTAGAAATGTTTAATGTTGATCTGCTTCTTAAATCCTGTTTGAGAACATTTGAGCTTTTTGGATAAATACAGTTTAACTTGAGGGTGAATAAACAGAGCAGAAACACTCAGTCAGAAGATAAAAACACATTAAAGCTGGTAGTTTGTGTTTGTGTTGGTGTTGTGTTGGTGAGCTGAACCAAACCGAGTCGCTCTGATGGCTGCTGAGGCCGTTTAAAGACGTCATGCTGGTGTCATGTTCCCATGTTTCTGTTGTGAACAGAAAATGTGATTTAAGTGCATTTTTATCAGCTGGTTTGGAGCAAATTAACTGAGAAAACAAACCAAACTGTAACTCTGTATCATTGTGCACATTATTACAATGGTGCGAGTTTTGCAATATCAGATATTTTGATATTATTATGACTTTTTCCACCTTTTTCAACCGCAAATGCCTGCAAAGTGAATCTTTGTCAGCATCTTTTTTCATAGGTCAGCCAGCGGACAGAAACGTCAGTTCAAGTGCACAAACACATGAATTTATGTTTGTTACAGAAATTAAGGATATATGTGATAAAATTGTGTCTCTGAATCGATTTAATTCCCCCTGAATATCAGATTTTTTAACATATTGAATTTTCTGGATGAACATTTCCTTCTGGTTTCACGTCTTCACACAAGAAAGAGACTCTGTGACACTTTAAAACTCTCTGACTCTCTGGTGGTTTTCTCACACCTGAACCGGATCCCTGCATGTGGCAAGTTGCTCTCAAACGGCTTCATCAGTCGGCTTAAACTGCCTCATTCACACACACACAAGTTTCACACACACACACACACACACACACTCCACCTCTGATCTGAACATCTGGTTGGCGTTTGGCCGACAGGCTGCAAGCTCCCTGCTATCGAATTCAGCCACAGAATTCACTCAAACTCAGAGAAACACATTATGTGACAATGAGTCGTCGTCCACGATGCCACACACACTCACAAACACACACACACACACCTGAGTGAGTGAGTGAGTGTGTGTGAGTGGAGGAGAATCTCTGGTGGAGGAGAATCAATTGCATATTGGCTTCTTCCAGCCGTCGCTCTTGAATTTTTCTCACAGCTTCAGAGAGCAGTTCGCTCACCCATTTGAGCTTCTCGTATCTCCGGGTGAATCGCCGTCGCCCCACAATGGCCGCATTCCTCTCCTTCACAGCTCTTGTCCGAGGATAAAGAGGCGCTCGGCCGACGCGTCCCTGCCGGCTTATCTGTCGGGCCGCACTCAGGAGCCGAGCCGCCGTCTGATTGCGGCGAGCCTGAGACTCCGGACGGTAAATGTCATGATGCTGAAGGGAGCTTCTCTGCGAGGAACGCGCCTTGATCGAGCAACTTTTATCTGGGAAGGCTGGTTATTGATGTGCTGAACGGGTCCTGGCGGTGAGATGTGGCTGAGCAGGGACAGATAAAGAAAAAAGGAGGGAGAGAAAACATGCTAGCAGGGTAAACACTCGAGATTCTCGTTAACTCAGATCACCTGAAAGCACCACGTTCTTCAGGTGGAGCGACGACGAGCTGAGAACGAGCGGGAAGCCAATCAGAGGAGGCGGGAAACACCAGCACATGACACAGTTTAACTTCCTCTCCGACACTGGAAGGCATGTGTCTCTGAGAAGGAACCTCACATGATAAAAACACCACCATCAGAGGAAACGTTTTCTGCAGAGATGAACGTCTGATGACACAGAGCGGCAAGCTGCACTGCTTTTTCAGCTTGTTTCAGTTTAAATAAATGAGGTTTTATTCTGGTAGAAGTAATTATTGTGTGTGAAGGTGTGAACAGACAGGTGAAAATGAACCTTCTGTGGAGTCGACAGTCAGTCACAGTGAAGACGGAGTGACTCAGCATCTTTCCACAGGTTTGTTAAAGAGGATTCAGACTCTGCATGTCGGACCGCAGTGAAGCGTTTGGTAAAGTTTGTTATTTTTGTTCGCCAGATGCTCCAGATGTGGCAGATTTTTCTGTCCTGGACTCTAATTATTCCAGGAGGAAATCTCTCATCTCTGGATGGAATTATTTTTTTTTAGTGTCCAGATTTTAATCATCCTCTGCTTTTCATCGTGTGCTGCAGGCTTGTTAGTGCTCAGCTTTTCTGCTTCATCAAAGTCAACACGTCATACTGTTGACATGCAAAATGTCACCTCACCTTTACGATGTGGAAACTGTAAAACAGACCAGGCGAATGCTGTTTTTTTTGCAGCCAAACTGAAGTCGATTCATGGGGGTAGAAAGCTTACAAGGTTCTCCAGGCGACCATCTACACAGCCGTGTTTTCCAAGAAGTTCAGGGGGAAAAAGATTTACTGTTGAGACCAAACAACAAACAGTTAACATGCTAACTGAAGCAGATTTTATTCAACTCAAATAATGCTCGTACACGATGCAGTCATTACACTCATAGCAGCAAAGTTAAAGCATTTAAAGACTGAGACACTAACGTGGACTTTTTTCATGCGAACATCCCATCTTAAATCCTGAAATCTTCCCTTCGCCTGTGAGGACCTGACAGCAGACGGACTCTGTGACTGACAGTGTGAAGGACCTCCTCTGGGTCTTTGGCAGAGAAACATCTTGTGGACGAGTGGAGGACAGACAGACCTGAAGACTGAAGTCACAACCGAGGCCGACGTGTTGAACGGTGGAGGAATCTGGAGCTGAGTGGGTTCACCTGTCTGCCGATGGAGGGATGAGAGAGCTTGTTAACGCGTCTTTGGACATCTGAGAGGTCTGTGTGAGAGCTCCTCCATCAGAGAAGCTGCCAAAACTGCACAATGCAAGATCTTAAAAAAAAAAGGAGGCTGCAACCGACCTGAGAGCAAAAAGCACAGATTCAAAGCAGCGGTGAGTGCACGAGGATTTCAAATCAGTGTGTGACTTTTTAAAATAAACCCCAGAAAAACACAGTTTTGCATCTCGATCATGAAACATGATCATCATGAACCTGCATCAGTTTCTCATCAACGAGGACAAACTGAGAGCCAGAGGACGAGGTGAGGAATACAGAGGAGGCTTCGACATCTGCTGTGAGGAGACGCAAAATGTGATTTCTGCTTTGGTTTTATTAGATAAAGTGTCTGCTTTGCCTTTTGTTTGTATGAGCTGAAAGCAGAAAGTGTCCGTGAACGTCCAGATTTGATTGCATTCTTTTGTTTCCAGCTTCTTGTTTCTGTCGACTCACATTGATGTTTTTAAGTATCAAAATAATCTGCACTTTAACACACAGACATGCACACATTTCATATTTCAAATTAGATTATTTATACGTAAAGAAAAAGGTAACTGTGTTTGAAGCGTCGTGTGTATTTTCTCCAAAGCAAATCTTCATGCAAACAGTGTTTTACTCTCTGAGATTCTTTGTTGGAGAATTTTATTTTGTTTGTCCGACTTCAGCTGCAGAAAAACAAATCGATGATCATGTTCCTTCAGTGTTTATTGATCATCAAACATGCCGCACATAAAGAGAAAACAAAGGTAAATTTAACACTTTTCCTGAAGACCTTTCACTCAGCTTGTCCTGCTGCTGTGAGTTGAGCCGATTGGATGATACTGATTGGAGGATGTTGATTGGATGATGCTGGTTGGAGGATGCTGATTGGAGGATGCTAATTGGATGATGCTCGTTGGAGGATGCTGATTGGAGGATGCTTGTTGGAGGATGCTGATTGGATGATGCTGGTTGGATGATGCTGATTGGATGATGCTGGTTGGATGCTGCTGTTGCTGCAGGTGAAGCTGTGGAGGTCAGACAGACAGGTGATGGAGCTCACAGAGCATCTGAATGTCCTGCAGCAGACAGAAGTTCCTGTCTGTCACTGTCACAGAGGACGAGTTTAAACACTGAGCACCAAATCCAAAACTGTCAGGAGGCAAAAACTGAGGAATCGGGAGGAGGAAACTCTGGGAACGTAAGAGGAAACTAAACTGGAGGGTTTCAGAGAGGGAACACACACACAGAAACACACAAACACACATTCAAACTGAATCTAAAAGCCCAAAGCAAAAACTCACACACCAACAATCAAACCAGAGTTCACATGCCGAGCTCCAGATGTTGCACAGAAATGTGTCTCTGAGCTGTTGATCGGAAAGTTTGAAGGTCGTCTGTCGACATTCTGACTTCTTCTGCTGCTTCAGATTTGGTTTCACTGTGTAAAGATTCGTCCTTGTGCAACAGCCGAGTTCCTCCAACAAACTTCTGTACCTGTGAAATCTGTTTCTGCACAACAAAACTGCAGCTGCACGAACCGTCTGCACCTTCATCATGTGTGTAAACACAACCTGTTATAGTGATAAATCTGATTTTATTCATGCATCTTTAACACTTTGCTTGAATAAGTTTTCTGTTTATGTTAATGTGAGTTTCTGGAAAAAAACATCTTCATAGATAATTTTATAGTAGAATAATTAAAGGAAGAAACACATGGATTGATTATATTAGATGAATAAAGAATAAAGATGATGTCTCATCAGTTGTTTTCTGTCTTTGGTTTAAAATCAGGATCATCTTTTTTAAAAAATCCTATTTTTTTCTTATAATTTAAACAGATATCACAACAGTTTCCAGGAAACAGCTGACCTTTAAAATAAAGGTTGTGTTTCTTTGTGCCACTGATTTGAAAGCAGCTCAGACTGTTTTTATTCTGTCATTTTTGTTTCACATTTTCCCTCAGAATCCAATAAATAATGATCATGTAAATGAATGTCCCTGCAAAGTTTGCACCTGCAGTTTGTGATTATTATAAGAATTACATTTCTGCTTTAAACTGTGAAACATCTGTTACATCTAAAACTCTGGATCTTATTCTGATTTCCACCCCGAGCGTCTGACTCGTCAGGATTCAGCTTGAACTCGAGCCGAAGCCTTTCATGACGCGCAATTTGCATGAATAACACAAGCGTGATTATCCTCTGCCCTCTGAGTACTTTTGAGGATTACAAATACTCCATTTTGAATTTATGGAGCATTTTTCTTTTTTTTTTTGCTGTGTGGGAACAAAGCGGCGTCCCACTCGGCTGATGAAGCGGCCTTTTCTGATTCTGAAATTAAAGAAGCTTTGTGGAGGGGAAATGTCACACCGGCGTCCTCGGCTGAGGCGTCTATAATCTACCAACCGTTCATTTACATCACTTTCTCCTGTCTGGAGACCTGGTGTGTGTGTGTGTGTGTGTGTGTGTGTGTGTGTGTGTGTGTGTGTGTGTGTGTGTGTGTGCGGAGCTGCAGGTGGAAGTTGCTCCCTGTAGGTGTGTTAATGTGCAAGAAGCCACAGATCAGCGCAGAGAGCCGTCGAGCAGCACAACAACACATCAGCACTGACCTTTTACTCGGTTACCTGCCTCACTTACGGACCGCAGAGCTTCAGAGAAACAAACAAACAGACTGAGGAGAGCCGGAGGTCAGAGGTCAGGAAGTTGTCCTGTACCCGCTAAGTAATCCTGAACTAAAGCGAAGAGATGAAGAGCAGACGGAGACGTTGGCTTTATTATCTTTAAAGGCCAATAAATATTAATCGCAGGTGTGTTTTTATTGGCTCATGATGGATTCAGAGGCTCTGTGAATATAAATCTGAGCTTTATCATCACACCTGACTCATCCAGTAATTCACTCTGTGCTGGTGTTTATTATCGACGGGGGAATGTAACCGAGTATATTTACTCGAGTACTGAAGGCCCAGTCATCTACACGGTTGAGAAACTTGTTCTTTACTTGAAGATTTTCTTTCCGTGCAGCTTTTTTACGTCAACCTTGACACATCTGAGAGGGAAATGCTGTACTTTTTACTCCATTACATCCACCTGACAGTTTCAGTTACTCATTACTTTTCAGATCCTGCACAGATGTGTGGATGCTGAATGTTTATGATAAACTGAAGGATGAAGTTTCCTTTTTATGTTGAGAGAATTCTGTAAAAAAGATGTAAAAAGGAGTTGAAATGAGCTCAAACTTCAACATTTGCAGCAGGAAAATGCAACAGAATCCATCTGAAAAGAAAACTTTTGTACTTTATGTACATTTTACTGTAAATATTTAATCAAAAACAGTACTTTTTAGTGTAATAGAGTATTTCCACCATGTGGTATCAGCACTTTTCCTTAAGTAGGATTTGTTTTCATCCTCACAGCTGCTTGTTGTCGGCATCAGCAGCCGTTCAGCAGGTTTTTCACAGTGAAGCTTCAGAATCATCAGCGTGATGTTGTTCTTCTCTTCTGTCCGTCTGCAGGCCTGTTTTCTTTCCTTCCGCTCGTCCTTGAGTCGTTCTGCTCGTTTCTCACTGATGTTTCAGCTTTAACAGACTCTGAGTGCTGCACAGATACGAGCTGATCACAGGAAACATCTGGATTCAAGTGCAGCCGGCAGAGAGAAGCTGTGAACGTTCAACACGGAGATCTGAGACTTGAGATCGCTGAACACGGATCCACACTTCAGGATCAATGCTGATTCATTTTATTCATTTTTCCAGATACTCAGATGTTTCACATGACAGGCTGAGAGGGTTTACACACTGAATCAACTACGAGTTTCACAGAAAAGTCAGTTATTCGATCTTTAAAACCAGAAGTGACAAGAAGTTCATCTGTGTTTTAGCTTCCAGCTGTAATTAAGCTGAGGCACCTGCAGCAGATGGGCAGCAGGGGGCGCTGTGTCATAGTTCAGTCGAATGAAAATCGTATCGTGGCAGACTGAAATGTCCACAAATATCATGCTCTGTAAAAAAAGATCAGATTTAATATCATTTCATGATGAAACTTGTGATTTATTCTCCTGATGCCTTCAGACTTTTCCTCTGTTTCAGTCACATGACTCTCACATCCAGCCACTTCCTGGTGTCTGCTTCCTGTTCCCATCACCTGCTGGTTGCTTACTTCGCTCCTCTGGTGAGTTTTCCTGCTTCAGCTGCTTCTGGTCTCATGAAGTTTCATCTTCATTGCTGAGCTGATTATGAATGGAATCACCTCAGATGAACGTCCACACAGAAACCTGAAGCTTTGAGGAGAAGATGCTGAAGAATCTTCAGTCTGCCTCCAAGAAGTTTGATGTTTTTCATGTTTTTCCATCAGATTCTGATCTGAATGGCTGGCTTGAGTTTCTAACCTGTTTTTTTGTGAGAGTTTACGACGACGCGGCGGTGGCGCCTCAGGCTGCTCGGCTTCGTGGGCTGAAGCAGAAATAGAAAGAGCAGCTTTGTGCAGCTCGACCTCTCGGTCCTGTGTGACCGGAAGCAGCCGCCGGCGTTCTTCTCCAAGCTCCTGCATCCGTTTGGCTGTTTGAGTTATTCACCTCCTTCATGTGTCACCTGGACAAACGTCGGCGACCTGACATCATGTTCAGACGCCGCCGCCGGCCACAGCCGAGTCTGATGTCACAGAACGTCTCAGTGATGGAAAATCGATCGAATGTGAACGTCACATTTTGGCATCAGAGTCCATCGGCGTCGTTCAGGGAGAAATCCATCGCAGGAGAAACTCTGAAACCAATTTCTGCAGCCACTGGAGCAGCAAATGGGACAGACTGCGAGGCAGGCGGCTGCGGGACGCTTTGAAAAAGGAATTCTGGGAAACAGGAACTCACAAAGGCAGATGAGTCCAGCTGAGAAAATGAGTCCGCCGAAAAACAAAATTACACCGTTTTATCACAAAATTACCAAACCGGAGAGAAACGCTGGGTTTTATAAATAATTTCGCTCATTATGCGTAAAGTTCTCTCTCACGATAGCGACTTTTATTCAAACTCGAACACCTTTAAAGGGACAGTTCGGCTCAAAACTCCCCTTCATGATGATCCACAGACCTGATGTGAAGAGTTTAATGAGGGAACTATTTTCTGTCGACCGAACTTCAACCAAACTGCATGAAAACAGTCTGAGGACCATCAGCATCTTCTCACCTTGTTAGCTTGTCGCCTGTTGGTTCTCGCTGACGTTCCTCATGTGATCAGGTCTTCATCATTTCACTGCAAAGCTCACAAATAACATTCATACTTTATTTAATCATCATTGTGCAAATAAAATGATTTAATTTAAAAGTTATTCACTGATTTTTTTCTACCTGATCAAACGTCTCGTCTGCGGACTGTTTTTTTTTTTGTTTTTAGTCCATCAAAGTCAGTTTGATCATGAAGTCATAATGTCCTGATAATGAAATAAGTTGTGGAATATTGTTATTGAAAAGAAACAACTGGATAATGAAGTGATAAAAACAAGGACATCTGGAGGTTCTTATCTGGATTTAATGAGATAATTAGGGCTCGATCCCGAGATAACAAGTGTGGAAAAACACATTAGAAACTGTGACTGACTGCCGGACACAAAGAGGCTGCGAGACGACTGAAGTTTGCAGAAAGATTCACATTAAACGGAGTTTGAGGGAGATTTTCACTTTGTTAAAGTGACTTTCATGACATATAAGTCTGGATTCTGGTCACTTCTCTGCTGTGATGCCTGATGCTGCATGTAAATGAAATAAGAGATATAAATGCATCTGCAGAGGAGAAACCTAATGCACGGATTTAAACTGAAGTCATATATGTGTTTATTTATGAAAGCAGTCCCTCCAGGGGTTTGCGATGTTGCGATCGCAACAATTAACGCAAATTCAACCAATCTTCGTGAACTCTGCGCGACCTTGCAATTTTGTCCAATCACCACCACTTTTACACAATTTTGGCCAGCCTCCTGTCAGTTCCACCAATCATAGCAGTCCCCAGCGCAAACGTAATGCACGTACGTCACCCAATTCACTTCCTTGTTTATG
>JAUZTA010061146.1:0-10055 GCA_034780835.1 Ctenochaetus striatus | reverse complement strand
GCTTGGGATAATTTAAACATGAATAAAAAAAAATTGTATTAATTAATATTACCTCTCATCTCAGTCATGTAGAGAGCTGAGCACTTCAGCTCTCTGCGGCATGGCAGCCCTGCAGCCTTCCCATAAAAATACTGCAATAGCATGATAAGAACTATTAACATCAAAGGCTGTTTGCAGGAATTCACAGACATATCATTGATGCAAGATTCTGATTCTACATGTGTGCTTTAGACACTGGTCACTTCAAACAAAACTGAATGTAAAAATATAAAAGTACAATTCTCAGTTCTAGCCATTCGTATTCAAATAACCCCATACAACTGGCGCCTGCCTCATATGGTAAGAAATACCACAGGAAGAGGCACTGATCAATCATCATGCCACAAAGAAACTGCAGGTGACATGCTTGCCAGGTGAACCTTAAAATATACATGCAGTCATATATCACAGGCATGACAGATACATTAGAGAGAGGCAAAGGAATACAAGAACATCTGTGCAGAGTCAGTCCACATTCTCACATGCTTTCAAAAACACACTTTATTTCCTGCTGACCATGGGTGCTGAGAATATCTGATAGATATGAGCTGCAGTCACATACACTTATGTAGGATAGGGCTACACATTGAGGTCTGCTTTGCTAAAAAACAAAAAAAACAAAAACATATCTTTTCAGTCTAGTAAATACATCCACAACATACATTTACCCTAGAATAGCCAGGGGATATATTTAACAATAATCAACCCTTGACAATGTAGAAGTTTTTTTTTAAATAACAGATACAGATTTATGAAAGTCATTTTTAATTTGGCAGGGCATTTGGTAGGCATGTTATGGTGATGCAGAGAAGGTATGTGATGAAAACCTTTTATTTTTCTATATCAATATTTTCATGACCAAAAAAAGAAGCAAATTTGGGTTCCAGTGCTGTACTTATGTGGTTTCCTTTGCTACACTTCCTTAAAATAAGTCATGATGTCCTGATACCTTTTTTTTTAAATACCAACAGAAAAGACTCACCTTAAGAAATTCCATTTTAAGTGTACTAAATTCAATTTCTAGACATAAAGAATGCAATTGTAGAACTGATTTTAGAATTGATATAATGTAAAATGTGTGTACGGTAACATGATACATAGGGCTCTATCTTGCACCCAGCTCAAAGCTGCAGGTGGCATTGCTATCTTATACCCAGCGCAAATGTTGATTTTGCCACTTGTGTAAGACAGCAAATCCACTTGCACCAAGTTTGTACGCCTAGGCGCGGGAGGTTTGAAAGTGAAGGCAGAATAAAGACATAGCTTGGCGCATTTTCCATCTTGTACATGGCGCACTGAAGTCAACTGCGCCTTGTGCTTAGACCAACTAAAACCTGGTATAATGCAAAGCAAACGTAAAACAGTCTGCCCTGCAAGATAAAGCACAGCTGTAGCTACTCACAAAGGCAGTATCTCAAGAAATCTATTTTTATTTGGAAACCAACATCAAACATGTTACCTGCTGAAAGTTGTTCCAAAATTGCTTTACATAGGCTTTCAACATGTTAAGTATGTCTCCATTTGCGAGTTACAACCCCCCACCCCTTGAACAAATCCTGTTCACATCTTAACTTCCAATACTAATAATTTCATGTTGAAAGGTAGCAAAATGTTTTGTACACATTAACAAGTTCTAATTAGTTTAATAGAAAATAATAGAGAAAATAATATAAAAAAATATATTAATGATATGCAGACTTAACAGAAGTTTCAGGAGACTCTTGTTTATATACTTGTGCAGAAGTGACATGCCTCAATCAAGTGAACAAAGTCAGCAAGGTCTTTCCTTCATCTGAGGCCTATATACTGTACAAAAATAATACTCCCTAACAGAAAGAGTAAAGCTGAATAAAAATACACCAATGTGTTAAATTTTGAAACATGAGGTACTGAGTCTAAATCAGAGCCAAAAAACTGTAAAAACTGTAAATCTAGACTAAAACACATTTGCAGCTCTTAGATTTTCAACAAAGTGCCATTCTCCTGGTTTGTTAACCCTGGCTTATAAAATAAGTAATAAATAATAAATAAATACGTAACTAGCAGAAAGGTGTCAAAACACTTAAGTCTAACAGAGACTCAATAACAACAAAACATTAATCCCTATAATTGTGTTTCAAGGCGGTTGATTGAAACCAAATGTGGCTTTGCCACACATTAACTCATCCACATAAAGTGTCTTCAGCTAACAACATCTACATTGTTTCATTTAATAAGTAATCAACTATAATGGATACATTAAAGAGATAGTTCTCCCAAAATTTTAATTTAAACAATTTTTACTCACCACTATGTCACAGAGGCTCTGGTGACATTATCTAATCCACTTAGCCCTTCCGGAATTTCACCAAGGGAAAAAAATCCACGTCAAGCTGATACAGTAAGAGCCTTTGCTGACCATGGACTCAAATAAAAAAAATTATAACAACAGAAGAAAAGCCTAACATGCCACCACATTCATCATCTTTAAGCTTTATAATGTCATGTAATCAATAAGGTCTAATCACCTCAGCTTTCTTGACCCCCACCCCCACAGAAAAAAACAAGTCAGACAGAAAGTGATAGAACAATGAAAGAAGAAAAATATCAAAAATTGTTACAAAAATACTAAGCCATGTTACAGGGAGGATGAGAATGGACAAAAGAGGAGAGAGGAGGATAGCAGAGAGAAAGAAGATTGAAAGAAGAGTGGAACTGTACGTAGTGGAGAAAGGAGAGGACAGAGCAAAGACCTGAGTGGAAAGAAAGGAGAACTGAGGGACCAAAGTGGAGAACTGAGGGGAGAAGAGACAGGACAGAGTGGAGCAGCTTAGAGATGAGAAGAGAGAGCACAGAGAGGAGAGGAGAGGAGAAGAGAAAATCCAGAGTGAAGCAGCACAGCGAGGAGAGGAGAGGAGCAGCATGGAGAAGAGAACAAAGAGACAGAGCACGAAACAGTTACCTTGAATCCTTTTGATCCTGTGTAATACAATACAATACAAAACCCTTCTTTCTGCCCTGGTTAAATGAGGATGTGAGACATGTAAAGAGACGGTGCAGGAAGGCAGTAAAGAAGTTGAAGATGGACAGACCGGAAAAGAAGGGCTTTCCCGGTCAAGCTTGATGATGCCTCCCTTTCCTGTGCTCCCCTCTCTTGTGGTGTGCCCCAGGGGTCTATTTTGGGTACCCTCTTTTCATAATTTACAAGTTACCCTTAGGACATATCCTGCACAGCTTCAGTATCAGCTTTCACTGTTATGCTGATGACATCCAACTACATGTACCTCTTAATTCTGGTAGCACTGAAGTTTTGCACATTCTGTCCTGCCTAACTGCAGTCAAAAACTGGATGTCTGAAAATATTCTACATGTGAACAATTCTAAATAGGAAGTTTTCATCATTACACCCCCTGGCCCCAGAACTAGCAGTATTAAGTATCTGTCCTTTATTCTGGGCTCTCTGTCAAATAATGTGTGTGAAGAGGCATGTATACTAGGTGTTATTTTTGATTCTCAGCTATCTTTCAATGCACAGTCAACCAAAGATGTAGAATCCTGCTTTATTCATTTGAGAAAGTTAATACAAATCTGACCATTCCTCTCTCTTCCATTTTTTGACACAGTCATTCAATCTTTTATCTCCTCCAGACTTGACTATTGCAATGCACTTCACTACGGTATCAGTAAGCGAAAAAGTCTACAATTGATCCAAAATGCTGCCGCCAGGCCTGTGACACATACTTAGAAGGGTGACCACATTACACCAGTCATCTTTGCTGCCCTTCACCAGCTACCTGTGAGTTTTAGAATTGATTTTAAGATTTTATTGCTTGTTTTTAAAGCTTTTAATGGACAAGCCCCATGCTACATCCAAGAACTGCTAACTACTAATTGTCAGGGACCGAGTTTGTCATGTTGTTATTTGTCTCCTTCACTTCTTGTTTTATTTTGATAGTCCCATCTCCTCTTAAATTGTCTCTACTTACTTCCTCCCTTTGTTCTTTTCCTGGATTTGGTGATTATCCTAATGTGTTTCACTTGTGTCCTGTTGGCTCCCTGTCCTCATGTTTATTCAAGCCATGCTTCCCTTTCCTCTGTTGCCCGTACATCTTTTCTTTATAGTGAAAAGCATTCCAGCAATCTTTGTCTGATAGTTTCCTTATGTGCCACCATTGTTCCTAGTTTCCTGGTTTCTGAGTTTGTCTAGAGATTCTGTACTTTGGCTTTGAGCTTTTGTTTACCTGGTAACGAATTTGGACTGCATTAAAAGACCCTGAGACTGCCTATTCCTTTGTGCTGCTGCATTATTATGTCTGCCTGCCTGTGAGCTCTCGACACTTATGAGCCTGATCACAGCCTGAGATCCACTGACAGGGACCATTTATAGTTTCCTAAGTCCCTTTTGGTCACCGAAGGTGATCGAGCCTTTGCTGTTTGGGCTCCCAAGCTCTGGAACACCTTGCCTGAGGATCTCAGGCAGGCAAATTCAGTGTCTTCTTTTAAATTCCTTCTCAAAACTCACTTTTACCTTTTGGCCTTCTCTTAATTGTTGGGTCTATTTATGATTTTACTATGTTTTTATGGGATCTTACTAGTTTTAATAAATTTTCATTCAGTTTAATTTTATTGTTTCTATCTTGTATCACATTGTAACTGTTTTCACAGGTGCCATACAAATAAAGTTTATTATTATTATTATTATTATTATTATTATTATTATTATTAATTAGTATTATTATTATTACTATTATCATCATCATCAATCTTCTTCTACATCTCAAAACTGTAGAAGAAGATCTAACTTCGCCACATTGCTTTGGGGTCAAGAAAGCTTGCCCACTGACAAAGAAATTGAGGTACTTTAGTTTTGTTCAAGGTTACCCTCTTGACATACTCCATGACCTTGTCAAAGGTATTGTGACTTCAGAATTAGCACACTGTCTGAATACTTTCATTAAGAACAAATATTTCACGCTACTTGAACTTAAGATCTGTTGTGTAGGACTAGATGTTGATATCCCCTATTACATGTGTGTTTGAGGCACCAATAGGACACTGTTGGAAGGTCAAGTGAGTGGTGTTATACTTTGCGTTTAGAAGTGTTGTGCCAAGGCGGGCTTCTAAACCTTGTTTTGTTTGAGAGGGCCAGCTAAAAGAGGACTTTTTTTTCCTCCCAGAAAGTGGTGGCCGGTTGGAATGAGGAAGGTAGAGTCAGGGAGAGACGCCTTTTGCGGGGCTAAAGCTCTCTCCCACCGGACGGGCTGTGCTCTGCCTCCCTCTACTCCCCAACTCTCATGGGTGAGGCAAGGAAGAAGAGTGAACACTATCAATACTTACCAGCCCAGACTAGGTGTTGATATCCCCTGTTACATGTGTGATTGGGGCACTAATAGAACTCCGTGGGAGGGTCATCAATTTCCAGAGGAATTGTAGGACATCTGGTGCGTAGTATTTGTAGAGCCTGTAAGAAACTGCCTTTGGAATTTGAAGGGATCTTTGTAGAAACAAGATCTTGTTTGTTCCTTCCTTCCGCGCTTTCTCAGTAGATTTTCAGCTCTCCTCAGCATAGCAAGCCTGTTCTGGATCTCTACCTGCAGCAGATTTATGCCCCCCTTCTCCTCCTCTGTGGCCTTCCTCCATTGCTTCTTCAGTTGCCTCCTCTCTTTGACCAGGCGATCTGTTTCATAGATTAGGCATAGATTAGGTCACCCATTCTCTCCAAGTTCTTCATGGTGGTGCCTTTGATCCCTTCAAGGATGTTATAAAGATCAGTGTTGATATCCTTCCACAGTGTCTTATCACAGGATTTTGGCCACTTAAATAGTGGCCTTCACCCCTGGATCTTCTTCTCTGCTGCCGATTGTGATGGGTTGAGTTCAGGTAGCTCTCCCTTGCCTAGTTGTTCCCTCTGTGGGACAGGTTGTTGATGTCCTGCAGGCTGTGGTTTCTGACCTGCTGCTGGACTTCAGTCGACTGACTCGATCTGCTTCTCAAAAAGTGGCTGTCGATGATATTTCCCTGTTGACCCTTCTTTAGGCACCCTTTCCTACCCTGGTGTATTTTCAGGCCTTGGGTGGAAGTAATCTTTGTCCAGTGTTGGATTTGAGCCCAATCTATCCTCAAATAAAAGTTTCTATGTGTGAGCCAAATCCTGCGTGTTCTTTAGTGAAGCAATAGGAGAAGATATTCGGTCTCAGTTTATCTGTTTATTTAGCAGTAAATGAATAAAACATACAGAGCTCTGGATCTCGATCTTCGTTTCCCTGCCAACCAACATTCAGGTGTCAGGGCACAAAGTCTGACAAAGCTATATTTCCCTGACCCAGTCTTTTATTCAATACAGGATCTGGAATATGGAATGTCGATGTCATCTCGGAATGTTGGTGCACCGCGCGGAGGTGCCGCTCTGCCTCCATCACCTTGACGATATCAGGCTCCGCGTCATCTTCGTCTGAAGTCCCAAGATGGTTCTTATATCTGCAACAATAAAACATAACACATTCCCTGTCTTTGCCCTTCAGGGCGCCAACACTCACTCCACTACTGTTGTTTTCTGTTTCCCTTGTGCGATCTGTATATGCTGTCCAGCTCACCATAGATTGGGACAGACACACAGGCGTCATCTTCGAACCTCCTATGTCTTGTTCTTATCACTCCCTGGCCTTCTCTGCTTTTGCTCTCTCACTCTGTCTGTCATACTATCTCTGTATTTCTCCACTGTCTCTGTTGCTTATTGTTAGATAATAAGGCACCTTATATTTGGATATGAATTCACACTCTGCACTGTTATTATTAAGCATTAAATCACTCTGCATTATTCTTAAGCGTTAAATCGATCAGCACTATTATTATTAAGCAATATAAAATGTATATGAAAAATGTTAAAAAATCATATCTTTACAGTGCTAATGTGACATTATTGGAAAGCAAAGATTCTTGTAATTCTATTAAGCAAAACCATTTCAAGATACACCCACGACAGCAAGAACAATTACTGCTTTTATTAGAACAAACAAACAGAAACAAAACTCTGGAAACTCACCATTGAAGCCTCACAGTAGTTCACCAATTAATAAAACAGCAACAAAAACAGTTTTGCTACATTGCAAAAAATCCAGACGATCCAATCCAGTTAAATATTTCATCCAAAACACATTATTTTGTCTATAAACACTCAAATACTGCCATTAAAACTATTCAAATTTACCTCCAGCTGTGCTAAATAATCTGGGTTTCTCAGTCATAACTCTAACTAGGATGTCAATACAACTGCTAAACTGATATGAAAATGGCCTCGATTGACCATAACAATGGGGCTTTCATGTCCTGTCCTCAGTCCATAATTGTCAACGATTGTCTGCATTGACAGAGAGTGTCTGCCCTCTTTCCCATGTGTAGAGATCAAGCAAGTTGCAACAAAATGAGCTGATGACTGATGTTTCAAATAGCCAAATCAATGCTGAACACAGGTGTTGGGATTTGCTACAGATGGAAGTTTGGTTATTGACAAGTACTTAATTACTAACAGTAACAAGTATCGAGTGAGATCGAGCACTGACCGTACAACCAGCAGTTATTACAACAATATGTGCAACAATAATCACTCAAAGGACTCTGAGCTGGCACTCATCTACCGTCCACTGGTCCCTGTGCAAGTCAGTAAGATGAAATATTTCGGTCAAACGCACGACACACAACTAGCAGCACAATGTTCACAAAGCAAAGTAAAACAAAGCAGCTCCTAGCGGCAAATAGCTTACAGTCACAAAGAAAACGGACTCGGCTGTCCTTAAAACGGATAACAAAACACAGTTCAAATTCCCCTCTAAATTAACTGTCTCTGCCCAGACAAAAGCTCTCTTACTTGATGTCGCTTGTAGCGACTAGCATGCTTCCCGGTGTTTGCCGATCCGTTGATATGGAGAACATGTGAGGCGGCTGTAGCGTCCTACAGCAAGATGAATTTTTGGCTGTCCTAGGCGTGGCAGAGGAGGAACAGTGGAGTCGACTCTGATGAAGAAGCGGGTCTTGTCTTCTTCTGGAGAAAAGATCTTTCTCCGCGTCTGCAGGTGAGGAGGGTTAGCTGGGTTGCTCAGAGTCCTTGATCCAAAAAGTGTCTAACAGAACACTTCAACAAACTTGTCCAGCAAGCTAAGAACTGCGGCCTAGGTCGTAGTTATCAACGTTGAGTTACAGTGCTCGCTTATGGTAACAGCAGTGCGAAGCCGGAGCTCCTTTCTTACCCCACTGGGATTGCTTGGGGGCAGCGCAACGCGCCGCAATTTATGCCTTGGACTGCATCAGGAGGCTTCCAGCAGATTTTTGACGCAGTTTTGACCTGTGACGTCACCAGGTTGGTTGGTAGTGCAAGAGTTACAGAGTTATTAGTGACGGTCCATGACAGAAAGTTGGAAAGATGGAGCCACAATGACAAAAAGGGAGGCCACTACTGCATTGACTCTGCTTGTACTAATGAGTTTTACAGGGTAAAAGCCATATACTGTTTAAAAGAGATAAAAGCTTAGGGCAAAAAGACAGTTTTTCATAAACTACCGCTGGAGCAGAAGGCTGTACTGTGGCGCTGACTAGAGGCAATAAAAAGAGCAAATCCTCCAATGGGTGGGGAAGAAAGGTAGGGCAACCCACAGCAGTTGCCAGGTAACCATACTGTTACTAAGACAACAACCGTCCCCATACCAAATGCAATATGCACACACTTCTGTAAAGTTTCACAAAAGTGTCTATTTCTCTCACTTAACACACCTGTCAGTCCAAACAGCCCTCATGAACACCTGTTAGCGGCAACATGGGACACGCCCCGTAAATTTTCACAGCATCTCTGAAGAATAGGAGTTATCTGTTTAGTTAAAGTTTCAGTTTATCTGATGGGAGTTCAGCTATATATATATATGCATTTATCTTATGGCTCTTAGCATAACTTACATTTAAGTTATCTTATGGCTCAAGACTGCAAAATACAGTTAATTAGAGGAGTCAGTGCACTTATATGAAACTTGAAATAAGTTTGACATGAAATGAAATGCTAGCTCAACACGTGTAGCACCTGTCAGCCTGCGCTGAGAGGCTTTTAGGCATCCTACACACATTCGTTATCCTCTGAAACACTACACAGGGTTCATATAGCACATATACACAGTAATCACATGTCCATAAATCAAATTTATCCACAGTAAGATCAGCCCTTCTGTGTTTTTTTTAAGAGTACAAGGCTTTTCTCTGAGTTACTTTAACTGCATGCACACTTCACTAATGTAGTTAGCTTGTTAATGCAACATATAGGGTAGTAGTCGACACTCAAGTTCTAAGCAGTTCAACGCAGTTCCACTTAAAGTCACTTCTTCTCAAGTGTATTTCATTCATCAGTGTTCAATTTGCGTACGAAACTTTTTATCAACTTCAGATCTGTTTTTTTCCTTAACATCCACCAAGAACTGCACAGTGCTTCCATGCACTTGCCAGAGTGTAATGACTATCAGCCTTACGTGAAGGAACAGTAACACATAGCAACTTGGAGTTTAACTAATGCTTAGAGACCGATGCTCTACTACCACCTTGTGGCCAAACTAGGATTTACGTTTACTTCAAAGGAAGCAAATTTCTGGAACAAACACATGAGGTGCAGTTTCATGTTAAAATTAGTGTAGAAACAACCTAATAGTTAAACTTCCCAGGTTACACTAAAAAGATTCCAAACTGACTGTCAGAACAGCCACACTTGAAAGTATTCATATACAAACTGATTCCTGAGCTTGAGGGCATTACTTTCGATGCAAACAGCTCCAAAATATATCTTACCATAACTCTGTCTATTTTCCCCAATTTCATTATCTTCCATGTAGGGCTGCATGATATGGCCTAAAACCAATATCTCGATATTTTTAGGCTACATCGCGATACACAATACATATCTCCACTCTTTGATTTCTCCTGTAAATCACAATATAAATGTTAAATTCAACCCTTTGATGCATAAAATGACATCAGTATGATGATTAAAGTTGACCTTTCTATTGGAG
>JAUZTA010061004.1:0-10068 GCA_034780835.1 Ctenochaetus striatus | reverse complement strand
TATATATTACACTATATGTTGGTATGAAAGTAGTATTAGTATTCAAAAAAAAGGCAAAACTGGTCAGACAGTGAAGACTCACTTAGAAAAAACCTTACACAAAATGTAAAAGGCTGGAACGCCGTCACAAATGAAAAACAAACTGACACGGATGGAGGGCGGAACGTTGAGAATCTAAACTCCGGAGGCGGGGAGACAATGAGACATATGCAGCATATCAGGGCGTGGCAGGTTTTCATACAGCAGGGAAGGAAACGAAGGACCTGAAACAGCACAAACACAAATATCAAATTATAACTGGGAGTATAATTAAAGAAAAACTAAAAAAAACTATGACAAAAAAAACATATCTAACCTTACAGGATGTGGCATTTATGTCTCTTGAGCAGGAGTGTAGGTTTGATTTGGAAAGTAGTAGCAACATAAATCTGGCAGGAACGTCAAGGTTCTCAAGACAATATAGGAATGTCCTTTTACATTTCCTACAATTCTACACAATGAACTATGACTGTGTTGTACTTTGGAAACTAGCAATCCTAGAAGAATTACTTATCCACCTCTTTTATAGTTAACAAGTGAGCTGCTAACATGAGATTAACAAGAACAGAAAGTGTTTGCAGAATGAAAAGAAACATCACAAAATTAACGGTTAATATTTATATTAGTTTTGATTTTAATATTTTATTTTAGTTTTAGTTTTATAGTTTGGGTTTCAGTCAGCATATAAAGACACAAACAGGGAGTTATTGTCACTCATCTCTCTTTGTGCAGAGATTTTGCTGGTGAGTGATAAGCCTGGAAACCAAACATCCATGCCACACATATTCTGCATTCACACAATAATCCTTCAGTATGAGCTAAATGCCTGAATGAGCCCACGTCTTTACAAACAGCCATCTTAAATGTTTGGCATCTTTGTACACAACTATGATCTCTATACCAAATTTAAAATAGCCATGAATCATAAGATTGTTTTACTGTAAAACAGAGTTACGTAAGCACAGTTGGCCACAAGCTGTGGATTTCAGTAATCAACATGTAATCAGTTATGGAAGTAAACTAGGGCTGTCAATTAAATCATGATTACTAAATGTCTGTAGTTAACTCATGTTTAATTCCAAATTAATCACACATTTTTCAATTGCTCTTAATCTACCTTTAAGGAATATTTTTCAACTTTTTTTAAACTCTTATCAACAGTGGACAAATATGTTTACTTTACACCAATGTAAGCTTATTATTATTGCAACAATCCAAAACAGTGTCAAATAATGTTCTGAATTTTCTCCAGAAAAACCTCAAAGGTGCTGCATGCTCAAAAAATATGCTGAAAACACAACATTTCGAACTCAAGCCCAACAAGCAACAACGGATGGACATATTGAACTGAATGTGACAATTCTTGATAATACTAACATATCATTCTTATTCCAATTCTCATTAATAGTAGCAGTTCTCCTTTGGTAACTCAGTTCCTGTTGTTGTAAATGCCAACAAGTTCGATCATGTTGAGTGAACCATCTGGCAGGGCTTTAAAGCTGAACCAGCCTTTCAAAAGACCCGTTTCTTTATCCATTTCTACTTAAGGAGGTTTATTTCTGCTTGCCATCATTGCCAACCACAACGTTACTGCTGAAATTACTTCCTGACTTCCCAAATTACGGTGCAAACCGAGAGTCATAATCACAGAACGAGCATGAGTTAATCACACATGAAAAAAAATAAAAGAAAATTGCGTTCACTCATTATTATCGCATTAACTTTGATAGCCTCAACATAAAGATATTCGTTGCATACGTGTCCCTAATTGTGGGAATGTCGCCGTGATTGTGAGTTGCTCAGATCGTGGCTGGCAAAAACGTATTTAGCAGCCAGAGAAGATTTTTCGGATGAGAACTGCCAGTGTTCTGCTGAAGTTAACGTTAGCCTTGTCTTCTCTTTGTCTCTCTCCAGTCCACCCCAGAATCTGTTCATCCTCCTCCTGCTGGTCCCGTTGGACCTGCTCCTCCGTACGGTGGCCCCGGACAACCGGGAGCGGTGAGATTATACTGTTTCTGATGACTTTTCTATTTGTCAAACAGCACTCGAATTGCTGTTGCGGAAGAGGAAGCAGAAAAGTGATATGTATATTCATGGTTTGATTTATTTTTTGACGCAAAGTAAGTGTATGTAAATACACGTAAAGTAACCTATCAGATCCACCAACTGTGAGCTGACAGTAAAGCACTAAACTTAAACTTGAACCTTAACTTGACAGCAGTTTCTTTACTAAAATTAAGCCTACGTTAAATACAGAGGTAGCAGGGCTGAAATTATATGACAAAACTGATCATTGTTTTGATTGTTTTTATCAATATTAAGATCATGATCATCCTAACAGCATCCTAAGTTGAACAATACAAATGTGTTTTTCTGTGTTTTCAGGCGTACGTCCATGGACCGGACCCTAACACGGTACATAAGGAATTACATAGCTCACATAAATCTACTTATCTGATTATAATGCAGATTATCACTGTATTTTTTATTTTTCAATAAGTGAAGAACTGTTGATGAATTAATTGTGTTTGTGTCATATTCATGTCTGTGTTTGTATCCGTCCCTTCATAGGCTCCTGGGATCTACCCTCCCCTTCCTGCCACTGGACCCGGACAGTGGAACGGACCCCCACCCTCCCCAGTCAGTATGATTTTTGTTTTTTCTTGACTTTCCAGACTTCCTGTTTGCCTGCGTCAGTATTTAATGATCTATCTCCTGATTGTCTCCCTCTGCAGGGTTTTAACCCAGCCTACCCGCCCCAGAACCCTGCCTACAATCCTGCTGGTCCGGCTATGGTTCCCCCTGGCCCCCAGCCTCCACAATGGAACGGCCCACCACCAGCAGGCCAGTACCCTCCTGGACCTGCTGCTCCTCCGATGGTAGGGTCCATCTCTTTATCTGATGATACTTCCAGAGTGGGATGCTGGTTTTTAGTGTTTGACTTTTAACCTTTTAGCTGCTTCAGATCAGAGGAAGATGGGAAGTGGCCATTCCTATACTGCATCTGCTGTGTTACATTATCAGTGTAGTGATAAATATTAAACACTCTTACCATTTTGAGGCTGCAGAGTTGAACAGAAATCATCCTTAATTATTTTTTTGGTCCCTGTCCATCCCTACTTTTAATTAATCCTTGATGATGGATTCAGATCAGGGGAGAAAAGACCTGACAGCTTTGTGAGTTGAACACATTTGGAAGCACAGGAGATGGTGTGAAAACAGGGATGTGATGCAGCAAAGACAAGTTTTTAAGTTAAATTTGTTCAGAGCTATCAACAGAGGTATCTAGGGATTGATACTATAAAATGTGTGTGTGTGTGTGTAGGGCTACGCTCCAGGTCCGGTCATGTACAGCTCTCCTCCACCTGCTGCAAGTGAACCTGTAAAAGAACAGATTGGGATGCAAAACATGGATTCTTCTCCTACCGACCCCCTGCTGAATTCTGCAGCTCCGGTAGAAACTCTCACACACACTCAAACACACAAATTCATACACACACTATGGGTGATAAAAAGTGTCTGATGACTATCAAATGCATTATTTTCCTTGTTGTTTTTTCCTTTTAAGGGGTGGTGATAAGACTGTAAGAAAGAGAGAGAAAGGAAAATTAATGATGCCAGATCACATTCTTATTACATTTGAAGAGGAAGTAGCCTGTCTGGTTAGAGGTTATGTTGAAAATCATAAACGCAGCCCTTTTTTAGTGTCCTGGAGTGACTCTTTCTACCAAAACAAGATGGAAAATGACAAGCAGATAGCAAAAAATTGTAACAGGAAGTTTTCTGCCCTTTATGGCACAAGCGTGTTTAAAATTGTACAAATCGTTCCCATTAAATTGATAACAATAAACACGTTTTTAGGATTTATTTTTGATACCATCACTTAAACTCTTAATGACTTGTAATTTTGGGGGTTTTGTTTTGCAGAAAAATAGAGTAGATTAGATTTAAAGTAATTCTTAATCTTCAGTTGCTCCTGCAGATTTCTGAGTGTAATTTCCACGATTTAAACACCAATTAGTTTCTGCTCTCAAAAAACTTTATGTAAAAGACAGTTGTACATCTCTTTAGTGCACTTCACAGAATGCATGACAAATGAAGCCATCAGAATGAAGTGGCAGTATGAAACATATAGCAACCCAGAAAATACCCCCAAAAATGTGAGAATATGGAGACAACTCACCATGCAACATTTTTTTTATTCCCTAGATCAATCCTGCGGCTCCTGCGGCCCCCTCCGCTGATGGTGCCTGCAAGTTCCAGATCGACAATGACAAAACCTCCACCAACTTCTTGTAAGGATGCTGACTGACTCCTCGATCAGCCTCCTTCCAGTCCTTCCTTAGTTTGATGTTACAGCGCCCCTCTGTGACCATTGTGCATCCCTCTCTGTAAGCATTTAAACCAAGGATGCACAATGGCACAGCTGGAAACCATGAAGAACATTTGGTCGGGGGGATTCTTTTCTTTGCCTCTTTGCCTCGATCATTGTTTGATCTCCTATCTGATGTGTTTTTAGGCTAAATGAGCAGTAATGTAGTTGTGTTTTTAACAGTCGAAATGTAGGAGTGATTTATTTAGGGATCAGTTTTCAGAGGCGAGGGGGCAAAAAAAGGAGTGTTTTTGAGTGTAAGCAAGAAATGTAATATCAACACCTGGTGAGTAAATCTCAAACACAGGACTTGGATTAGTTAACCAGATGTTTAAGAGATGTTTTGCGCACATACTTTGCAATTTCTGTATATTCTACATTTACACATTTTCGCTATCCTGAATGTGTCTTCTTCTTTGATTCCTTTCTGTTTCTTGTAAGTCAAAGGTCACTTGTGATGTTGATGCTCCAGTAAAACCAAGGAATCAAGAAAAAGACTTGAGATTTACTCATCAGTTAGAGTCAAGGGGCAACAAAAGGAACAAAAACAGTTCACTCGAAAAACAAGTGGCTCAAAATCACTCAGTAGCAACAGCTAAACAACATCTTGACAGCCTTAAAAGTGTGTTCAAACTTCAGTCTTCAACATGTTTGTCTCATTTTAATGCAGCGACATTAGCATGATCGGAAGTTTTTAGCTAGTTTATATGTGCAAGATGTTTCATGTTGATTTCAAACAAAGCAGCAGCTATCTATTATTTTTCCTCCACACATTTATTCTTCTGCTGTCTTAACACAATGTTGAAATAGTGTCATACTTCCTAGGCTTGTGAGTTTCGTACTATCTCCAGTGAAAAAAGGCTTCAAACTTCACTAAGACCACTGAGATTGTAATACTCCTCTGACATACTGGGCCGTAGTACCTCAGACATGCGTTTATATACAGAAAACTATCAAGCTTTGCAACCATCGACCATCGCTTACAGTCAAGTATGTGAATTTTTGTTGTCAGGAAAAAAAGACCTTGGCTAGGATGCATCAATGTGCAACTGGGCTCAGAGGCAAAAGGCTCCCTGTCATCCAATAAACATGTACAACGCCAAATGACAACCAAATTATGCCTTGCATGGAGACCAACACACAAGCCTTTGCTTTTAACCTGCAAAAATAGGTTTGCCATCCAGTTGCCTTTCGTCCAGTTTGCACTTGGTCTTAACATGTGTCCTCAGTGATCAGATGACAAGTAAACAACACTTCATATGTCCATCCGCATCTGGCATTAAAATGCATTTCCTTCACTTTATATGCTAAATAAACACATACATATTTCCATTTAGTCCAGATGTGTTGCTGTTATAACTGGTGGCCCAATATTAGCTTTGACTTATCTCCTCTATACACCCCAACCTGGATGAGTGAGGCTCTAGATAACACAGATTCTACCTTAAGTGTGTCAGGTGAGGTCGTGCTTTAGTGGTGCATCTTCACAATTTATATTAAAAAATATTCCAGCGGATTAATGTAGACTATGGACTTTTAGGCCCCCTAGGTTGCCTGTTTTACCTGCTTGGTAATCCAGCCTTGGCTCTTAGTCTGCAGTCACATTGGGTCAGTTAAGTCTGGTTAAGTCTGAGCTAAGAAGAGCCGTACGAAACACATTTGCTATAACAATAGCTACCTCACTTTTGGACTCTGTGCCTCTTCATATGTCAGCGCAGTCAAGTGACTTTCTTTGTCAAATTCAACCTGCTAGAGAAGTCCCAAATCCTCAGATACTGATTTTATTTCATTCCTGAATGTTCACAGAAGAATCACTTTGACTGCCTTTCAGGACGGCTTCATGCCTCCTTTTTATTAACAGCAAAAAAAACAGACAAACATATCACTCATATCTATTCAGAGCCTTTATTATCAGTTAGTAACAGTTAAGCAAGAAGTAGCAGCATTTACTCGACCGAAACAGTGTGTCAGACAGAGTAGCAACTCCATGTTTGTCGGTTCTGTTTTAAACATAAAGGATCACAAACAAATCGATTTGCTCAATTGGATGATGCAGGAAAGTGAACGCACTAATTGATCAGCAGTAGACTGTTCGGAGTTCCTTTGTCCCTCCTGATATCTTCCTACTGATCCAGAATGTTCACATTAAAACCACTAACATTCACTGGCCTGTAAATATTTTAGATGTCTTTTCCCTGCTTAAGTCTGATTCTATTTTGTTTAGTCTTTCTTTTTGTTTGTTGAGCTGAGTAAGATACAATAAACACTTAAAGGTGATATGGACAACATTTATATGCTAACCCTAGCATATAGTCACTGATGCTAACGTAGCTCTTTAGGGATTGAACCTGATATTTCTCTAATTTTAACAATCTAACCGCTAACAACAATTTAGTTTAGACTGTAAGGACTTTGACTTGTTGTGTAGTTGGTTTAGAAATGCTGCATTAAACTTTTATACTTTATAACCAGACGTTTTAGCTAAGCAACCTGCGCGCTAACACTACAGAAAATACTAAGCTTCAGAGGTCGATGACATTAATGTCGTCATGCTATTGGCGCAGAGATCCTTTGGTTATATCAGATCTTGTCAGTAAACTCGCTCAAATGTAAATATTATGATCATTTTGGCCTCAAAATTTTTAAAATAATTATTCCACCTCTGTAAGTTTTTTTTAAAAGAAAAATATGGACTTTTTTTCTGCACCTTTCTAAAATTTCTTTGGATGTTTTATTTTCATTTTCATGCAGTTGTTGTCTATATGACCTTTAATACAGCTATCTAAATGGTGAATGGCGAGCTAGCATGCAAGGAACCGGCCCCATCAGCAGATGCTAGTTTGGGTTTGCTGTTTCACCCAATGACACATTGATGTGAGAGCTACAGCTGCTCCACCTCGACTCCACAGGGTTTTCAGATCAGACGTAGTCGACCTGAAAGCATTTCTTTGTCATCTGTATGCAGTTTATGTCCTGCAAATAGTGATGCAACTGGGGTTTTTGCTTGAACTGGAACAGATAAGTTTTGGCCTGTTTTCCTGATAGAAGACCACATAAAAACAAACAATGCACTTCACTACAGGGCAGCTTAAATTTTAGCTCAGAAGCTGCAAACATAGCTCATTCGCTCTGAACACATCGAGTGCCTTTTCATCTCTCAGTGTGAGGGTGACTTTGGCCTCTTTTCTCCTTGATCATTGGGTCTTTGGGTAGATTTTCACATGAAAGGAAGAATAATATCACATTCTTTTTCAGCTGTGAAGTTTCCTTCGTGTAACAATGGTAGCAGTTGTTGTATCAGTGTAAGCGACGATATTCACTAAGTGTGGTTGTAGTTCACCAGCTCCATTTTTGTGGTATTTTTAACTCTCCAGTTACAAAACCGTTACTTGATTTTATGCCAATGATACTGGTTTCCTACCTCTGGTTAATACCTCCTCGGGCCTCATATTCATCCAAACCTGATCCAAGTCTGAGAGGGTAATGACTGAGCCTGACTCCGAACCTGACGGGCTGGTTTTTTAGGTCTAAAATCAGATCCAGACGCAGTAAATGAAGCTGAAGCATTGAGTTTGTTTCATTCCGTTACAGAATCAAATGGTTACATCTGTTCACACATCTGTAGGCATCTTGTAAATGACTGGTACTGTATAGTCTATATGTAGATTGTTATAAGCACACATTATACACCAATATAAATTTTATAAACTTAAAGTCTTTGGCGGCTTCATCTTTATTAATCATTAGTTTACCGGCTTATCTTTGTAAAGTTAGCCCATAGTTTCTTTATTTTCTGTTTAAACACGTCCATTCAGTTATCCACCTTCTTATCTCCACGCTCATGTATATGCATCTCTGTGGTAATGCATGCTCAAACCTACATTCAGGAGTTTTTGAGCTGAAACTGGCTGCTCATGAATTCCTCCATTAAAATTCTTTTACAGTATTGGAGAGAAAATGTGCAAGTCATAACTTTACACAACACTGTTCTTAAAACTTAGTGCTGAAAGCATGATGAAACAAAGATGTAAAGGATTAGTGAACTCTGAAAAAAAGACACATCAAAAACACTCATGTTTTCCTGCCCATCGCTTGTTGTAAAAGTAAGATGTTTTTCCGCCTTCATGGGAGAAACTCACAGCATCAGCATCCTTGAATTGATGTGCTTCTCAGATTGTCAGGTGTTTGAAACCCCCAACCTTCACAACATTCAGAAAATGAAATTCAATGAACAAATTTTGCGGCTTTTGACAGTTTTAGCAGTTGATTTCCTTGTAATTGTGGTCAACCAAGTGCTCCATCTTTCTAGAGCCTGGTTACACGTACCTCTCTCTTTTCCCCACTTCCCACAGCATTCAAAAGCAGAAACTGTCATCCAAATCCACATTTACTTATAAATTAATCCCCCATTTGAACGACCTGCACCTTCATGGCCTGTTTTGCGTTTTAAATTATGTCGAACAAAGTGAGCTTTCCAGGTTGTTCCTGTATCGTGTGTCGTATTGATGATGTACAAATGTTTGCTTGAATGTTTAAGACAGGCTTCTTTCATATCTTTTAAATGTTTCCATGCGCACAATAACGTCACTACTGCTAAACTAAAACATTTAAAGCTGGACGATCCGCTTAGCACTGCTCTGCCTCATGGGAAACGCTCACAGCATCTTTTTTAATGCAGAAACAACCAGATTTCTGCTGTGGAGATCCCCGGTTAGGAGCAGTGCAATCAGCGCATCATTGATGATATAAAATCTACCTGGATGAAGCACCGCAATCAGCATGAAACCACATTGGTTTCGCTGCGTTGCAGATGTGTTTAAAGCTTATTCAGCCACTAATTGGCCTTGTTTTTAATGCAGCCTGGGATGAATTTGTCTTCCAGCCCATTCTTTCACTGCCAAAATAAAAATAAATAAACCAGAAAAAGAAAAAAGTTTTCCAGAGACTTTTTCTAAGATTTGCACTCATTGTTCTTTAATGCTGGTGCTGTTGTTTTGTCTTTGTTAAAGATACTGTATGTAACATTTTATCGCCAATACCAATAAAAGTAGTTAAAACTAATGATTGTCTGAAGTGTTGTTGAAGAATATGGTTAAAATCTGCTTCAAATCATTTGATCTGATCTAAATGGACAGACTTCGTGGGCTCTTAGATGTTCTGGGGTTTCTGGTTTTCACTCAGGCTTCTCGAGTTCATTTCCTGATTTGGGAACAGATTAAAGTCTTTTATTGTGCAGTCAGTCTTATGTTGTCACACACTCAGACTTCCACTGCACAACATAAACTAGTCTTCAACCCCTTTACACACACACTGCACAGAGCCAAATCCAATCTCTATTAAGGAGTTGTACTGTAATCTGTGCTTTAGTGTTACATTTTTAGCAGTAGAGGTATTTTATTTAGTCATCATACACAGTACAATAAATAAAAACAGCCAGTGTGATCAAAAGTCAACCATTCTTACAAGGGAAAAACAAAAAGTCATTCACTCATGTGACCCTTGAAAATTGCTTTGCGAGCCATTTTTAAAGAACGATAAGTGAATTGCACTTCCTTAAATTTATATTTGCATCCCTATTAACAAATACATCTCCTTTTAACACCTTTTTAGCACATTTAAATGATAAAAAAAGGCACATTTAAAAAAGCTACAGTGAT
>JAUZTA010060824.1:0-10084 GCA_034780835.1 Ctenochaetus striatus | reverse complement strand
AAAGAAGTCAGACGCATGGGCAGTCAGATGATCAAATTGGATTTGGAAGAGAAAACAAAGGCGAAATGTGAAAATATTAATCAAAGCGTCTGTTGGAAACGTCCATCAGTTCACAGACCAACGCCCTGCATCAAATCTGACTTCCTGACTCACCACTGCTTTCCACACACACACACACACACACACAGTTTTCTCACGCAATGACAGAATATTTCGAGAAGTTCACCTCTGAATACAAATGTTTCGATCCTCTGGCTTGTTTATAACCCGTCGTTCATCTCATTTGAGCTTAATCTAGCGTTGTCGCCTCATTGTGAGTGGGCTGTATTGTTTTCACACCTGATATGATGATAGCTGAACCAAAAAAAAAAAAAAATTAAAGCCCAAGTTGTAACAAACAGAACAGTCTTTTAACAGACTCCATGGACAGCTACTGTGTGGAAACATTTTCCTATCTCCTCTGTGGTTTATGTACTTTCTGCTAAATTGCCTCTCTATCTTCGCAACCGTCTCAGCGGAGATGGATTTTTTTTTCCCTTTACATCTGTTTGTCTTTTTCTATATTTGTCGGTGATTTTGTTCTCTAGCTTTCCGTTTTCTGTTTGTCCATTTCTTACCCTGTGTATCTGTCTACTAATCTGCTACTTTCTGTCCATTTGTTTCGCCTCTCTCTACGCGCTCTCCGCCTGTGAACCATCCCTGCTGCAGCTCCTCAGCTCCACCAGATCCTCCACTTTTGAATATTTTAGTTACAGAGCGATTGATTGGTTCTGCCTGGCCAATCTGGAGACCCAAGCAGCGAGGGTGCCATGTGTCAACCACAGAGAGAGCTCCATGGCTGATGACACTTAATATTAATATTAGCATATTAAGTGATTTTTAACTTTTCAAAATTACAGCTTTTTCGTTTTCAGTAGCATTCCAATATTTCTGAATGAAACAAATCTAATTGCTCTGTTAATGGTATCTTGCCAAACACTACACACAGCTTGCAAGCCACCCATCTCTGCTGCACTCGCCTGTGGGTGCAGGTGCTCTCCTGGTGGCTGCTGAGCGACACCAGTTAATTAATACCATTCGAGTGTGTCAAGAGGAGGGAAGGAAAACTGCTGCTGTTGGCAGAAAAAAAAAAAAAAAAAAAAAAAGAAGCGATTGAGTGACTTTTTAAACTTTTAAACTTCATTTTACCTCAAAACAGGAGGAAGTTTTGTCGATCTGTATGATGTTGGTGGGGTTTCATCTGCTGCCTTTGGGTAGAATACATCCACAAACACCCACACAAACACCTGCAGAGTCATGTGTATAGTGTATTGCACATGTGCATGATTAGGGGAAATTGCTGTAAGGCATCAGTTTGTGGTGTTCATTGTGTTTTTGCAAGAAATTGCAGCATTACAGAACAAATTGCAATAACGATAGCTGTTTTTAGTGAATATGCACAATATATATCAACATATTGTATGGAGACGCTATCAATTAAGGTAACTGTGTGAATGCAACAGTATGCAACACACAGTATTTCTAGTTTTCATCCAAAAGAGTCAAAAGGAATATGACTCAGAAATATAAAAGTTGTTTCATAGATTCTTGTCTTAACTTTGATCTCTGAGTCACCAAAATCTGTGCTGGTTAATAGTTTTGGGTAAATGACATTATAATTTTTAATTCATTCTCTTTTATTAAGAAAAATGGTCATAATCTGCATAATCCTCTGCCAGCCAATCTGTTCATAAGGCAGACTCACAGTGTGTGTGTGTGTGTGTGGGGGGGGTGCTGTGTGACTGACATGATGTGGTTTGTTTTAATGAAGAACAGTAGTGACCATTACAAGACAAACATGCTTAAAAGACAGCAGAAAGATCGAGAGCAGCTCTCAGCTCTAAGCTGTCATGTTACCTTCATCTGTCTTCAGGCTCGTGAATGTTTTCAGTGACACTAATTAATTACACAGTCAGCCCACACGGCCACATAAGTACTCCAAATATTTGTCCCCATACTTTATGTGATCACAGTTAGCCAATAAAGTCATTCAGATTGTTTTTATTTTTCTACAAAAATATTTAACATTAGAAAACACACCTTGAAATATACACAGTCCACTTGGTTATGCAACGACTGCAGAACCTTTCAACTCAAATATATCAGTCTATAGGTAAATATATCTTTACAGCATGAGTAAATCCATGGGTCATGATGAGATTCTTGTCTTCAGAAGAAGCTAGGGCTGAAGTTTATCCAAAAGTCACAAAATGCTCTATAAACTCTATGACCTGATTAAAAGCAATGTAAAATAAAACAAGGATATTATTTAATTTGAATTTGATACAAGATACAACTAAACAAAGAGCAGGGAATGCTTCCAAACCAGAGGCGCAAAAAATGATGAGCCCATGAAAATACATACATGAGCAACAGTTCGTTTCTGCAGAGTACAGTTGGGGGATTTAGGCAGAAAAATAACTGGACTCCATCCACCCACTCATCCATCAACTGCACTCACAGGAAGAAATTTGCACACTGCCTGCAAGAGCAGGATACCAAACATTCAAGCTTATCACAAGTTCTTTAGTCAAGCTCATTTAGGCCTAAACTTTTATAGTTTGGGGTTTATTTCCCCAGTTTGTGAGACATCAAATAAGGAAGGTAAATGTGTTATTGGAAAAAAAACTTTAAAAACTTTAAATTCAACAGCACTGTGTCTTTTCAAACAGTGTTTCTCTTACTCTTGATAATATACAGACGTTGTTGTAAACTGTTTTCACTAAAACTGCTTCTCCCACAGGAAAAATCCTTATGAGCCCTGTGGATTATCTAGAGTAACACACTACTGTTGAGTTTTTCAAATGTAATTTTCCAGTGTGTTGAACAGGGTCTATGTACGCTCCATCCATAGCTGTGTTCAATTGTTTGATAACAGGATAAACAAATACACAATGCATTATTCTGTCTTTCAGTTTTTGGTGCAAAAAAATGGATATCCACATACCCATCCTGTTTATCACAGGAAATAGAAGTGAAACTAAAACCAGAAAACAACTTGTTTTTTGCTCAGCACCTGACAAACATACATACATACAAACATACATACAAGCCATGTACATCCGTACAGAACATACTTATAGACATACATACATTCAGGCATACACACACACATACATTTAGACAAGTGTACACATGGACATACACACAACATACATAGAGATGCATACATATAAACATACATATGGTAATACATACATACACATATACTAACATACAGTATATACATATGTGTATATATATATATAAACATACATACACAGAGATGGATACATACTTGCATACATATAAACAAACATATGGGAATACATACATACATACGTCCTTACACGCACTCAGACATAAGTACATATATACTGATAGACATACATACATACATACATACAAATACATATGTACATACATACACACATACATGCATACATATATAAGTTCATACATAGATATATACATACATACATACAGACAGACATACACACAGTCAGGCATGTAGACAGCAAGTACAGAAAAGGAAGATGTTGTGTTCTGGTTTTGGTTAAACTACAAGGACTGAACAGAAATTAAATTCCCTTCACGTTACTGTGATCAGCGTAAAAACTATAACATAGAAGCCAAACAATCTACATGGAGAGATACCACCAGCAGTAAGTGCCAAAATATGTATTTTGGTCATTTTGAACTGATTTTAAGCTAATTTGGTGAACTGACTTTGTAACAAAGTATTTGCTTTAATTTCATAAAATAGGCGACAGTGTGTGTGTGTTGGCATGTCATTAACCTTTAACCTGTCTACACTCCAGACTGCTGCTGTTGTAAACCTGCTGCATATGACAACAATAACTGTAGTTGGTCGTCTTTTGATTCAGTAACCTTCCCTTGCAGACGTGAGGCAGTTTGATCATTCAGTGAAAACTTTGTATAGTGAGTGGGTTGATAACTATAAGGATGAGTGTTTTAGCTGGCAGTGCCCACCAAATTACATGTAAAATAAATTAGCCCAAAAGGATACCAAATGATATAATAAGAACAAAATTTTCCAGTCTTTCCACTGAGTGTCCACTGCCCCTCCACCAATCAGCTCAGGAACTTTGTCCCGGGCTTCGTCATCATAGAAGTTCAAAGTGAAGGGCCAGCGAGAGAGTCAAGAGAGGTGGCAGCAGCCATATGGGGGATGGGGAGGGGCGAGCGCCCAAAGGTGAGGCAGTGTCCGAGGTGCAGGAGCACACCTCGTATCCGTTCTCTGCGTGGTCGGGGTGGTGGTGCACGTTGCCTCTCGTCTCCGTGCTTTTGGGCTCGGTGTCCGGAGAGTCCGACTGCATCTCGGTGCACAGCAGCCAGTCTTTAGCGATGAGGCGGGGGAATCCTGCCTCCACCTCCATGTCACTGCCCGGCACTCGCCAGTACTCCTTCCCCTTGAAGAAATAGGACGAGCCTTCAGAGAGAGAGAAAGAGGGAGAAGAGGGCAAAAAACAGATGGTATTAGTGTGTGTGTATAACATAGAACAGAATACAATACAATACTGTGTATTTTATTATTCACACACAGTAGACAGTGTCTTTGCTCTGATCTGGAATACACACCAAGCACAGAACATAAAACATCAAGGGGCCTCACATGCCTGAGTCTGTGATCTAGAGTGCACCTATTCAAGATGGAGTGGGAATAATTTAAAACAGGACGGGACTACAAAAGATTTCTGTAAGGGAGCATGTGCAGGGCCTTTCATCAGGGAATATCATAACATTTCATCCAATATCACAGAAGTGTAATCTAGGGATTTTGAAAAGGAGAGTTCAGATCAACTAACAAACTAGCATGGATCATTTCCAAAGCATATTGTTTATAGAAGCTATTCGAATATACCATCTATATCAATAAGAAGAGTGCACAAATCAGACTTAGTTGTCAGACGTAAGCCATGAAAGGGATAATTGGGTTTTTAAAAATGCGGTTCATTAGGTTCTTATTCATTGTCATTGTACTACATACAAAGATGGCAGTAAGTATGTCATTAGTGTGGAGAAGCAGGAGGAACACCGGCGTAAGAAACTAAGTAATGGAATGTTGTGGATGAGGATAGCAACAAAACACATTTTTTCCACCTAAAAAAAGAGTTCATCGAAAAAATTTATGTTAGTCAAAGTGTATCTTATAATTAGAATGCTTTCAGGGCTTCCCCTTATGGTCAGACAGCCATTTCTTACAGTAAACTCAAGCTGTTATATTCATCTGTTCTCTCTTCAAAGCCACCAGACTCCTTTGACATAAACAGTAATTTAAGCTTGCAAAACACAGGAGTAGCTGGTCTACCACAGCCTCAGCTGGTTAGTTTGTTTATTTTAGCACAGGACTACTATGTTTTAAAGGGTTGGTTGGAATTTACCAAAGTTGCACAATGACACAAACAAACTAACCAATTGAGGCGGCTGCAAACTAGAATCTCTGGTGCTCTGTAAGGTAAAATTACTGCTTTTGTAAAAGGAGTCTGGTAGCCAGTTTCCCATTGGAGAGAGTTGTCTGACGGCAAGGTTAAGTTGTTAACATAGTCTGAATATAGTGTTTAACTGATACAGATTTTTTTCGAGGTTGCAAAATCTTGTTCCGGTCAATATCATCTTATTTTTTTGTATACTGGTCCTTGAGCTACATGTCCACGTCTGTGCAGAACACTATCTACTGTAGGCAAAACACGGACTATGGGTAAGTGCCTCATACCACCCAACTTTGAAAAAAACCCATCCTTGTAGGAAATGGTGATGTAAGTTTGGCCAGTAAGGGAAAGAAAAGACATCATGTTCATTCTCAACCTGTGAAAAATATCAAAATATATTTGGTATTGTTTCTTGTTGAAGTTTTCAGCAGTGTAACCTCCACTGACTCTCTCCTCGCTGGAAAAAAAAAAACCAAAACTTTGTGTCTCAGGATAATTCCTTCTCACAGACTCAACTCTGCACTTTGCTCAGTGCTCTCTCTTAAAAACAGAGCCCTTAGTCTATTGAAACAAGCCTAGTCTAAAACCAACAACTTGAATAACATTGGTGTGCTCGCTACTCAGATGACAGGTTCGGTTCCCTCCATATGGAAATAATAACTAGGCTGGCACACGTTAGTATTCCCAGTCACTCTGTGTTATCACAAAGCTCCTTTAGTCGCTGTTGGACTGCTATGATTACTTTTTTGGACCCTGATGGATGATCTGAACCAAATATAAGGCTGCAGATCCATCCTGTATATAGTTAAAAGTTGTGCAGAATAGCTGAGTTGTTACCAATCACTTTGGTAGTGTTAGCTGCGATACAGAGCATCCAAATGGGTAAAGGCTGGATAATTGAGCACCAGCAGGAGTGCGCACAATACTTAAATGACACCTGTGATGCAGAAGGTGCATTTTTTTTTTTTTTTTGCTGTTTAAAGGAAGAACTGAAACAGATTCTGCCTCACTAGTACGATAGCTTTTTATTACATTAAATCATACTTTAATTTGCATTTACAAATACAGTGTACACTCCTTTTTGAGTAGCGATCAAGTACATCTCAGTAGGATAACATCATAGAAGGGATTCGTGTCAAGTTGTCACGTCTCTGTAGGTGTGCTGGCCGGCACGGAACACAACAACGCCTTTTGGGCACTCCTGACACCGTAATTGCACTGTGCCACTTGATCGCTGCTGACACACCCCTTACTGCGCCTGCCCTTTCACTTCAGGGTACTTAACTTAATTAGACTTAGCCAAATACCATGGGCACTGGCAGAGGAGAAGGAAAAAAAAAAAAGAAAGGCTAAATGCAGTGTGCTTGAGATGAAAACACCACTTTGTAGCAACAAAGACCCAAAAACCCCTGTGAGCCATTAATAAAAAATAGAACACCCCTCCTCCTAAAAAGAAAAAGTTTGTCAACATAAAACAAGGAATACATTCTAATACCTTAAATATGTTTTACTCAATCAAACTCAGTTTTCTGAAACTAACAGCTCTCAGAAACTAAATATGTTAACTTGAAGGTGGAACTTCGTATAAGGCTTTTCGTCTAACTTAGAACAAAATAGGTGCCATTGAATCACATTCATTTTCTTCTTACCATGTGACTGAGACGAAGAAATAAGAGGTAAACAAGATCACATTGTGGCCTATTAATTTTGTCCACTTGTGATTTAAATAAATAGGAGGCAATATATTAAAGAGTAAAGGATGCTCCCTCGTTGTTTAAGGCCTTGAAACAGTCATGAGCTGTGGTCCTTGTGTTTAAATGCTTTATCTCACTAAATCTACAGCTCATCTAAGCTGCAGATATCAGCTTTGGATTCAACCAGGTATTGTAGAAGGTTAGACAATGAAGACAGACAATGATTAAAGCATTCAGTGTACTTCTGAATGTTTTCCTGCAGTCAAGGACCTGAACTCTGAGTGGAATATAATCAGCCAAAGATTGCTGGCAAGCAATATGTTTCAGCGGCACTATCTAAATAAAATAAATAATGCAGTAATGATCTTGCGGCAACGCACTGCCTGCATGACTTTTTAAGCTACATAGAGGAATGAGAACTCGCTTCTTTATGGAATCAGCTCTTTATTTCTTTGTCCATGCCTCGGCCTTGATAATAAATGCCAAATATATGAAAGGCAAAAATGAAAAAATGAAGCCGGAAAGTTTTTACTTTAACTTATACTGTAGGTAGCTCTGCCCTTGTGGAAATAATGAGTTACATTTACTGTGGCCTTCACTTTTAAACAAAACCCAAAGAGATGAACCCTGACGAGAACCCAGAGGAAGAATATGTTTTTACTGTAAACTCTCTTTTATTGTGATGACTGTTTCTACTAAAATACTTGCTTTTTTATTGCTCTTTTCTGTTGTTTATAATTGGTAGGAGCAACAATTAAAATGGCTAAAATGTGCAAGGTAATGAAAAACCGAAGCGGTGCTGGTCTCGGCAGTTTTCCTGTAAGTGGCTGAGGGCTCACTGCACCTAGTGGAGTCCATTTTCTGTGCATAATCATGAGAATATATTTAAGCCGGGCTGCAGCTTGTAGGAATAAAAATAAGGTGTGCTCTATATGCACAGAGACACACAATGTACCTTCAAATTCCAGACCACCAAACACAATTAATTTCTCACAGTCCTACCTAAACCATAAAAACAAGTCCTGAAATAGCTCTCTGAAGTGCTCTGCAGCAAAGACTGCTCATAATATGCTCACCTCCTGAAAATATTTCCTCGTTCTTCGTTCAGTCTAGTACTGAACTTGATCCCCATAAATACAGAAGTACAAGAGTTTCACACTTTCATAAGGTCGCTCTTTTTATCCACTGGTCACTTTTATTGGAGGTCCAAGCCAACAGTGCTGAATAAAAGGTCAAATCTCACTCAACACTGGCTAATAACCCCAAAACCAATTCTTCAGCCAAAATACGTTGCTCATATAAGAGGGATTAGATTTATTTTATTGCAATGTTAAGTCTTGAAAGATTTGTCTGTTAAGCCATTACTGTAAAAACAGGAATCAAGGTTCATGTTATGTTCACCTTGTAAACATACCACATGAAAAGACCAAAATCTACAGAGTATTGATCCATGTCTACCTCTCCATTGTTTGTGACTCTCAGCCTTGTGACCATTAATTCTTCATGAAGATGTAAATCTTTTAAAACAAGTGACAAACGTATAGTTTAATTTCTAATTAAGACTCTGTAATATCATCCAACGACTGATAAGTGTAGATTTTAGGAAATGTTACTCCACAGGAGTAAACACTGGATTGATTGGGAGTATTCTGAACAGTGGATTGACACAAAAATAAACCACATTGCTTATGTTTATGATAATGAAATGACATGTAACAAAGTGTAATGGTTTGGCTCACTGATATGTTTTTACTTCTGTTTTTGAAAAACAATGAAGCTCTTAAGAGAAGGGGAATAGAAATCTTTAGCGAAGTAACTAAGTAGCTAGTAGAACCCTCTTGCAACTACTGGAAGACCATTACTTGACATTAGCCATTTTTTTTGTTAATGTGTATATTGTATTATTGTCAGTTCCCTTTTAGAGATGCTTTGTTATGTGTAAATGAGCGCCCTCTGCTGGCCCCTGCGAACTTGAGGAGTGCAGCTCAAACTTCATTTCCAGCTGTATCCCGCCTTCTTGGTAAGCTGATTTTTTTTAACAATTTGGCACACTGGATTTTTTTTTTGTTTTGTTTTTATAGATTAAAAAGATTTTCTGCACAAAATGCTTTTGGGAAATATTGATATTGATATTAATTTTGAGACATCTTTTATGAATTTCCTTTCTGGAATTGATAAAGCACAATCTATTCTATTCTATTTGATGTTGCTTACCATGTTATTGGTTACTTGCTAGCTTGAATGTAGATTTCTTTGTAGTGTTACTTGCAAACTAAAAATAAGCTAAGCTAAGCTATTTCTTTGTGTGCATTATCTGAAGCTAGATACCATAAAGTTTGCTGCCAAGGACCTACTATCATTATCTTTTGGAGCCACAAAGATCTGATTTATGTCTCATTTATTACACAGTACAAGAGAGAATACACTTCCTGATTTAATGGTAACTGTGGTTGTAACACTGACTCTTCTAATGCGACACTTATACAGTTGTGAATGCTGGCTGGTTTGTATAAACTGCCTCCACAGGTTAAAGACAACATTCACGCCTGATGAATTTCATTTTCCTCTACATTTACCTTTCCTCACCATGACTAAAAGGCTAAACCATTCCTGTGAGCCATACTGATGTCAGCAGCTATGACCATTATAATCACTATAACTACATTAATACCTTTTATGCTCCTTTTTTTCGCTTCCACAGCAACCATTCTCTATGGTTTTACTGCCTTTCTCCTTCTCCGTATGATTTCTTTATCTGTCCTCTGAGTCAAGCCATCTATCTTTCTAACAACTATTCTTTTTCCCTAGCCTTTACTATCTTTCTTTATCCTCAGGTGTCCCCATATCTCCTCTTGTCTGGATTCCAGTGATCCTTCTCTGTTCAAATAACCCCCCCATCTCTCTGTTCCATTTTCATAA
>JAUZTA010060757.1:0-10093 GCA_034780835.1 Ctenochaetus striatus | reverse complement strand
TACCTCACAGATACAAACATATGTATGCCAAAGATTATTAGAATTTTTTTTATTACAGATTATTATCTGTATATTGTTATTACAAATATTAAAATATTTGTACATGGAGAAATGCCTCTTTTTCTATGTATCCCTAAACCCTTGCCCCTTTTACATCAACACTCCCTGTCTGTATTTTACACGGGTATACAAATATAATTTTTTTCTGATTGAATTAAAAAATAATCACTTATATTTAGGCACTTACAGATAATGAGTACAGATACAGTATTTCAACATTCAGCTGTCATTTATCCTGTCAGTCTCACTGCCGACGTGTCCTGAGACACATTAAGTACATTTCACAGTACCATACAACTGTAGAAGAGGTACTGCCACAGTTTTTTGAAGCATTTTTAAAAAAATTGTAAAATAGAAATAGAAATAAAATGCAAAGAAATCAGTGCATCAGCGCTTGTGCAAAAAACTCAATAGTAATAGTAATTACAACCAAAATTAAAATATTTGAGGAAATTTTATAAAATCAACGCCATGAATGAAATTAAAAGTTTCCTACAGCAAACTTTTTGTATCCCTTTTTGTTTCACCAGTGAGTAAAGAGGCTGGAAAAGAATAACCTTAAACTATGCATTCCAGCTTACAAAGGTTTGTATTCTAAGTTCAGACATATCAGTAATCGCTTCCAAGTTCATAATGCATAAGGCAAATCTGTGAACACAGGACTAAATTATATATGTTTTTATACATGTGTTTATTAGTTTTTGTTTGCAAGTTGCAGCAAGATACTATTACATACAACAAAGCAAAATTTTCCTCCCTCTTCTCCCTCCCATCGCCTCTTCCTGTCACCGAATAAGTATAAGAGAAATGTGTTTAAACAATAAAATAAGATGAAAATAAAAGGAAAAAGAGGAACAAAAAAGTTAAATAAATAAATAAAGTAAAAAATAAAAGATAAATAAAGTAAAAAATAAAAGATAAAGTAAAAAAATAAAAGATAGAGTAATGCTGATAACAATAAGACCCTGGGTATGGTACACAGTATGTACATGCCCGCATGGACCGAGATACACATATATATGAACACTCACTTTAACTGTATAGACAAATACTGAAAACAGTTATAACACTGATGAATTTCGAGGGTGTTTTTCAGGACATTATATCACACCACATGGACATTCTACTCCCTCAGAGCTTCCTCCTGCTGAAGCAAGTTACCAACATTAGCATCATGTCTTAAAAAACTTATGAAAGGTCTCCAGATGTCACCAAAAACACGTTATTTCCGTCCAATAATGTATGGTAACCTTTCCATTGTCATGTTTGATGCCATCTCTTTAATTCACCTTCCAATTTTTGGTCCATCAGCATTTTTCCAATTAAGGGAAATGATACGTTTAGCTTGTAATATACAAAAATCTACAATTCTAGATTCTTTACTCTGTAAATCTGGGATAATAGGATATATACCCAGAAGGAAAAGCTTGGAGTCCAGTGGTAACTTCTTAGCTAATATTTGATCAATCATATTAATAATATCTTGCCAGAAGGATTTCACTCTCACACATTCCCATATGCAGTGGTACATCGTTCCTCTTACTTCATTGCACTTAATACATGTATCAGGGATGTTATTATTGAAGTTGTGAGGTTCTCCCGCCAGCTGAGGAAGCTGGCCTTCTAATCTTCTTGCAAAAACTTTGCATAATCTTTTTGTATCTGAATTTAGGAGGCTAATTAGCGGCATGTTTTCACATTTTGTATTTGGTTTTCCCGGTTTTGGAACCAGTGTGATTAGGGTATCCCTCATGGATGCAGCAACAAGACTATTCCTGAAGGATTTCTGAAACAACTCCAACAAGGCTGTCATTAATTTGGCCTGAAATGTTTTATTTAGATCTATGGGAATGCCATCAGGACCTGCTGCTTTTCCAGCCTGCATAGAGCCTATCGCATCTGCTGTCTCCTGTTTTGTTATTCCTTCATCTAATGTCTTACTCTCCTCTTCTTCTCAAAGTTTGGGGCCCATCCAGGCTGGAAGAGCATTCAAAGCTATACAGTCTCTCATAGAAGACCCTGAAAGTCTCACTAATTTCTTTACTATTCACCACAGTTTTCCCATTTGGAACTTCTATATAATTAATTGACCTTTCTGTTTGTTGTTGTTTAATGCACCATACTAATATTTTCCCAGATTTTCCCCCTTGTTTATAATATGATTGTCTGAGTTTCAGTAGGTTAGTACCTGCTTTGTTAGCTGATAGTTCATTATACTGGGATCTGAGATCGAGAAGTTCTGTATGCTTGTCTGATGAGCTAGATTTATTTTGATAAAGATCAGTTTCAAGTTTTTTAATTTTTTTAACTTCTAGCATCCTCATTTCAAGCTGTGCTCTCTTTTTTTGAACTAATGAAACGAATGATTTGACTCCTAATGAAGGCCTTAAATACCTCCCACCTTATACTAGCTGATGTTTCAGAAGTGTTACATTCAAAATACACGTCAGTTTGTTTATTTAAGTAATCTACAAATGCAGGGTACATAAGCTACTCTTGTTGGAAGTGCCATTTTGGGGGGTCTCTTATAAGCTTAACATCCTCATATATCAAGGATATTGCTGCATGGTCAGATAGAACTATGCTGCTATATTAACTCTTTAATTTTGGAAATAAGTATTGCTGAAACTAGGAAAAAATCTATTTGTGAATGGGTTTTATAAGTACTAGAATAGCAGGCGTATTCCACTGCATCTGGTTTTCCATATCTCCATATATCCAATAAATTTTACTCTTTCATAAAATGGTGTATTGTCCTTCTTGAGCTAGTATGAGTATTATCAAAGCCTGATGATCTGTCTCTTGACAGCTCTAGTGTGCAGTTGTAGTCACCAGCGACTACATAGTGTCCAGAGAGATTTGAAATTGTCAGGAATAAATTGTTATAGAACCACAGTCCGCAATAGGCGGACCGCGGTCCACATCCGGACTGCGGACCGCCTCTTTGTGGACCCAGGGCAAAAATAAAACAAAAAAAACAACACTGCACGCCACTCTCTCTGACTGACTGACGCAAGGTTAGACTGGCCGAGAGAGAGAGAGAGAGAGAGAGAGAGAGAGAGAGAGTGTGTGTGTGTGTGACTCTGCGCGCGCTCATGCTTGGGCTGTCATTCCTATGACAACGATGCGCTGATTGGCTGATAACTACGCAAACTGGCAGTCACACACCCTCCTCCTTTAGTGTGTTTTCTTTGAACGGCGCAGGCAGCGGTACTGTCTTTGCAGCAGGAGCGTTGCTCACACCCGGCACCCGACATCAACATGGCAAGTCAGAGAAAGGTGGACACAAATCGTCGATTTCATGACGAATGGACTGACAAATATATGTTTATCTTACCTCCTTTGAGCACAAAGCCAATGTGTCTTTTGTGCGAAAGCACTGTTGCTCTCATAAAAAGTGAAAACATAAAACGCCATTATGAGAAGTAAAAAAAATTGTATAAAAAAAAAAAAGGCCAAAATTTTTCGCCGCCACGCAAGCATTGTGGACCTATGACTTCCTCAAAATTTATTTTCTGGACCTTTTACGTCTCTAACTGAGAACCCCTGCTGTAAGCCTTTCCTGGGGGCTCCGAATTTACCAGACACTGTTCAGTCAACCTCCAGACATGATGAATTCTTCGAATCTGGAATTGACCCCCGATCCTCTGTTTCTGTACCACAGATATCCCTTGTGTCTATCTGACCTTCTTATGTTTACTCTTTACAGTACATTGTACATACAGTATATACACTGACACTTGTTTAGCTTAGCTAGAGCTGCTACTCTGGAGACAGACATACACTGGTCTTGTACCATCTGTAAGCTGCCCACAGTTGCCAAGTGGGTGTTTTTCTACAGGAGTTCAGATTTACTTTTAAATGTCTGGTTGTTAACACCTAGCATCTGCTGGGAGTAAACACACCTGTTTCTCCGACAAGTTCTCTGTTTTGTATCATCTTTAATTACATGAACTCATATCAGTGATATAACAGAGCTGATGTTCATCATTCTTAGAAGAGAAACTTGCAGGTTTATTTTCTAAAAGTCCATTGCTTGGAACATTCCAGCTAAGTTATGATAAGCCTGACAAGTGAAAATTTCCAGGTCATAGTGCATGCCCTCCATGATGAGTCAGTGGCACACAAACATACACTATTATGAGTAAATTAGATTTTCAAATCTTCTGTTTTTACTTTCCTTTTGCACGGGTGTGTATTTAGTTTGTCTCTTCATGTGTGTATCTTTGCTGGGCATGGGATCCAGACCTATCACTTTGGATTGGGATGAGGTGGATTTTGTTGATGATTCTACTATCACTTCTTTTTATGGAGATTTTTTGCAAGATTTAAGGTTGTGTTTGATCATCCAGAAATGCTTTTTATTGATTGGGGAGTCTCCAGCAGTCCAATTGGAGATCACCCTGAATTGCTGGACCTAGCTAAATCCCAGTGGAATGAGGAGATATTACAGGGAGTGTTTGTTTCAGACAAACAGATGAGGGATGAGCTGATTTTACAGTAGCCGGAACACCATCTAACCTCAGTTTTCTTGTTTTCCTTATTATCAGACTCGACAGTTGCTTTCAGGCACAATATCTAGAAAGAGCCAGATGGTCACTACAAGCAGGAGTGTCTCGCTGTTGTTCCCACAATCTTATATTAACTGTGTCACCTGAGGTAACCCAGTCTGCTGGAGATAATCTCATTCTTCCCATCTCAGTCCAGTCCAGATCTCAGGTCCATGCCACTTTATGCACAAATCAGCTTTCTCTGCCTTTGTTGGGTCTCATCAATTCTGGTGGGGAAGCTAATTTTCTATATTATGCACTAGCAAATCAGTCTGGAATAATTTTAGAGCCTTTACAAACGCCATACACAGCTATTCTTTGAATAGGACATTTCTGGATCACATTACACATCTCAGAGTACCTGTAACCCAGATGATATCTAGATTTAATATGATATCCACTTAAAATACCCTGATGGTGCTAGGAGGTCCTTGAATAAAGTAACATAATCCACACATTAACAGGTCACTTGGGAGAAATCTTGGCTGTAGTCCTTCTGTCACTCTGTTTTTTTGCATTTTGCTTGATCCCCTGAAGAGTGTACTACCTAGCCAAGATAACCAGACTCTCAAAGTTCACAAACCTGCATCTATCCCTGCTGAGTATTTTGACTTTGGTTAGGTGTACAGTAAAAACTGTGCTCTAGGCTCTTGTAAAAGATGTGTAAAGGGATTTCCTCCTTAATTCTATCTTTGTCTATTTTGACAACATAATCTTTTCTCTGAACATGTCTAAACACATCCTTCCTGTCCATCAGGTCACCCACAGACTTCTGGAAAACAAAATGTTGGTCAAAGTGTGAATTCCATTCCAGAGACAAATTTTTTGGGATGCATTTTTTAAGGCCAACAGATGAAGACTGAACCAAATGAATCAAAGCTGTAACTACATGGCTACAAACCAACAGCATAAAACAACTGCAAAACTTCCTTGGTTTTGCCCATTTCTACTCAAAATTCATTAGGGGTTATTTTAGCAGAGTAGTGGCACCACTTACCATACTTAACTCCACTTCCACTCCTTTTTCCTGGTCTTCATAAGCTGAAGCTGCATTAAAGTGTCTTCTCACTAAAAGTCTGGGTAGATGCTTCAGAAAACACAGCTGGTTCTGTGTTTCTTTTTAAGCATTTGGAATCAGGCCAAAAACTACATCCTGACTTTTCCTTATGTTTAGCATCCCCAAGTCACTCATCTAGCCTTGAACCTCGTCACTAGTTTACCTCCATCACAAAATGGAAAAACAACATTCACCACTGCAAATGGATTCTGTCCAATTCATTGCTCTTTCTGCAATTACAACTGCCAGTGATCTGATGGTTAACCTTTTTTTTTTTTTTTTGGCGGGGGGGGGGTTTACCTTAAAGGAATTCCTGTTGACGTGGTTTGCATTTTAAGCACCTCTGTTCAGATCTCAAGTTTAAAAAGCTTTTTCCAAGTGCTAGGAGCAAAGGTCAGTATCTCCTTCAGTTTCGACCTCCCAAACCAAAGGGCAGACAGAGAAGGCCAATCAAGAGCTGGGGCAACATAGAGTACTAACATGGAATGGACTGAGTATGCTCACAGTTCCCAGACCTGAACTTTTACAGGTGTGTCCCACTATGGGCTACCATCGTCCTCAGTTTCTATCCAGGGATCACATAAGATGTCAAAACGTGTGGAAGCCCTGGTTCATTCAGCAGAAAACAATCATCTGAAGGAGCACCGTCATGTACCACTCCACACTATAAGACATGTCAGATTTTATATGTGTCCCTGTAAGTTCCAGTTCTCTGTGTACAATGTATGCATTTTAATTAAATAAAATAAATGCAAAGAGTAGCCACATATACACCTACAAAGAACAGTCATTAACAGAATACAAGTTTTTCAATTATCCAATGAACACAACATATTGAGAAAAACCTACAGAAACAGGCTATCACCCTAGTACACACACACACACACACACACACACACACACACACACACACACACGCACACACACACAAACACATATATATACACAGCAAAGCAGTGAATGGAGAACACAGTCACACAAATGTGCGCTGGTGGGAGCTAGCAGTGCTTTTATGAATAGTAACGGTGGGGCAAGTTTTCTTCCGGAAGTGGGAGAGACCCCCCTAACCTGTTAGGCCTGAAAAAACAGCCAGGGCAAGAAGACTGTGGGAAACAGGGGGCTTGAATGACCCTTTAACCGTCCCCTTCCCCAGGGGCCAAAATAACCCAACCCAGTTTTAGATAAGTGCAATGCAGTCTCCAGCTGAAAGCTAAATGGGCAGAATGTGTCAATATGTGGAACAGACTTTATGCCTCAATAGTCTGAGAAAGAAAGAAAAATAAAATGCAAAGAAACAAATCTCTGTTCCCATGGAACTTCAAACCCTGATATCTGCCATCATACAATTTAAATAAAGAGTGATAAATTAAACCTGAATTTTGACTTGTATCTAAATTTGATTTGTACCAAAAACATAGCATTTTTACATTCTATAAATTCAAGTGACAAACATGTTGACCAAAATGATAAAATTTGCTGTTGTTGGCTGAAACTTTGTTCTCACTAAAGGGCTTTGCTGAGCGAACAAAGCTGCGGCTCATCTTAAGTCAGATGAGCCGCAGCTTTGCAGTGCCGGACAATCTGAAGCAACACACACCACAAATTCAGAGCTGTTTACTGGTGGGAGGTAGGTAAGCCTAAAGACAATTGTTTAGTGAGCAACAGACAACTGATCTGCCTGGTGGTTGCAATCAGTCTTTCTCTCTATAAAGACTGGTGACAGAAGCAGGAGTTGTACTTTATTTTTGGAATATGCAGAGGACAGGGGAAAAAGAGAGTCTGGAGGGAAACAGAGAGAACCAGACTCTCAGGTGAATGCAAAGTTCGAGTCCATTGAACATAAAACAAACACACACAGACCCTCAGAAACAGTCAGTCTATGTGGACCCTACGTGGCTGCGTGGCTGCAAGAGAGAGATTGTACGTGTGCATTTCTTTGAGGGTACAGAGAAAATATTTCCAAAAATGAAGAGCCATGAAGAAGACAACACTCATGAGAAAGCAGCACAATGTATGAGCTGCTGTCTGTTTGGATATTGCCCTGTTCCTAGATGTTAGCGAATACTCTGGTGGGTAAAAAGACTAATTTGAGTCATTTTAATGCCTTTACATCAGGCAAAAACAACTGATAGTGTATTTTTTTGAAGGATTTGATCCTACGTTACCATACCTGCACTCTGTGGCACATAAAAGGATCCTGACAGAGGGTCCTATGTTTCCAGAGTCTTTCGTTTCCCGGTCCTATGTATATGCATTCCAAGGGTACTATTTTCCCCAGCCTTTTTAAGCAAATAAAAAAAGGCCAAAAAAAAAAGTTAGGGTAAGAGCCAACTTCAAATCAAATGAAATGATAACCACTTTTTGTGCTGTTTATTTAGTTGTTTCAAAGCATTCATTAAAAAAATGTGTAAAATAATTTTATTCATTATAACATAAATAATATTAATAATAATTACACTATGTTCAAATAGTTTAAACTGAATCATCAATTGAATCATACTTTAAATGTACTCATACATAAAGGTTAATGTGTGTTAACAGAATATTGAACAGGGGTGCATAAATGTGCTCCCATTTAAGAAACTGAGTAACAAAAGGAAAATGAGTTACGGTGGAAGCTTGGTGGTAAGCTATGCGTGTTTGTCTGATGTAAGGATTATGCCTGGTCCTAATATGTGTGCCAGTGGTGTGGGGGATAAGATGACTTTTAGACCAAATGACAATATCGGCTGGGTTATATAAGGGAAGTGGATTTCATCCGTGCTCAGCTTATCCTCTTTATGGTCCAATAGTGTGATTGTGTGTACACTTTTTCACATTCACTGGGGATACAAGACCAGGGAGAAGTAATTACAGTCAAAGAGGGACTACCTTATAACAATGCAAGTGCAGGCTGAAGTGTATCTGTCTCCTAACAGATGATGATTCATATGTGTCGGGTCTGATCATCACCTCTGTAACCAGAAGCTTTATCAGCGGAGGAAAAACATGATGTTGCTGTGCTAATTAGAATCTGTTTTTAAAGTAATTTTGACAAAAAGAAAAACAAGAGCCTATAAGAATATGAACTAATAACTTAAGTTAATTTTACTATGTGGATGATGTTTATACCAGGTAATTTGTTCTTTTGTTTGTATGTGTGTATGTGTTTATCTAGTGCAGGTCTGGAAACCAGGTGGGATGTTCTCATCAGCTGCTTTCTTCAATCACTTAATTAGTAAAAAAAAAAGGAGGTAAAATGTAAATATTGTCTTAAAACCACAAGTATAGCACATGATAACCACATTAAAACCTGCTGCGTGTTTACAAAATAGGCTTAACAAAGTTTTTAAGCAATTGCACTTTTTCAATACTTCAGCAAAATATTTGCCTATACATAGTATGTCTGAGGAACCAGATCAAACACCTATAGCCTTACAGCAAGCAACTACTTCCACGTCCCTGCTCAAGTGAACATCATTTTACCATGTCAGCCTCACCTAACCGAATCTGCCCCTGTGGTCCTCCTGTAGTCCATCAATAATTGGCCATGTTGCCACGATGAAACAAAACCACAGTCAGTCAAAACAAAAGCTAACACTTCACTGATCTACACTATATCATTATTAGCTGACCACTTAATCAAGGGTCAAGATATCTTTTACAAATGCTTTATTAGTTACAAAGAGTGAACACATTATTGCTCTGAAACGTCCATTTGCAAGTGACTGTGTATGATTTGGTCCTCTTCTTCTTCAGCAGAAGCTGTGTCTAGTTCAAACATGCTGCCATTGTTTACATTATGTAGCTAGCAGGATGATTCAGAGAGCTGAGGGTGAAGCAGCATTGGAGGGCAGTGGTTGCTGAGCATGGGCATGCTCATGTCAGACATGTCATTAATATGAATAGAACAGTGCTCAATGAGGCTAAAGGTGTAGTGTGACATTTGAGCAGTTTTAAGACACAAATTGTTATCTTGACAAAAAAGTCTGAATATATCATTTTGACTATCAGAGAGGATATTATAGGGCTGAAAACAATGGCGGGAGAGGGTCTTTAAAATATGAAACAAAAAGAATGAGAGCCAAGTAAAAGCTCCAGATTTACAGTCTCTCTATGCCATGCTCATGGAATTGTGTGGACTCGTGACTGATCTTTTCTGATGAGGACTTCCAGGCTTTTACCAAGTGAAGTAAAGAGAAATGACCCAGTAAAAGAAAGAGTAGGGATGAAAAAGAAGGGGGGAGGTCTTAAGTGCGTGCAATGAAGTGCCTGGGCAAGCTGAGTTATTCCTTTGGCGTTGTTTAACAGAGAGGACATACAGTAGATAGACACAAAAATACCGACTGAGATTAAATGGAAAGTGACACACACACACACACATAAAGACACAGACACAGACATGCACACACACACACACACACACATACACCACCCCTCTCTGAAG
>JAUZTA010060705.1:0-10101 GCA_034780835.1 Ctenochaetus striatus | reverse complement strand
TCTAAAAAACAAATTATTAAGGAGGAATTTAAAATCTTTTATTAACAACAAATATAAATATGAACAAATGGAAAAATGGAGGACACTTGTTACCTTTTTAACGGGACTATGTTATATCAGAATTAGTTTAAAAGAACGTATTTGGGGTTAGTTTAGTAATTTGAGGTAAACAGTAATGAAATAACGTTTTAAAAATGGAATTTTAAAGACACTCTCTGGACACGTAGGTGTAAATTTAAAAAAATTCTGAAATGATTGTTTGTAAGTGGAATATTGCACAATAATGTGAATTAAGCAGATGCAAGCAAAACCTTTGGTAACTAATGTTCTATGTTACATTACTTTAATCATCAGCCACCAAGTTACACAGGTTTTAATGACCACTCGTACATGCACATTTGGGGTTTTCACCATAGACCTAAAACCTGACCTCATTTTGGGGAACAGAGAGAAATTACAGGGAACCAAACTAAGTAGGACAGATGAGAAATGAGGACTGTGTTGTTGTGAGTGTGTTTCCAAACCACTCTTAACATGGGCGTTGTCAGTTTTGAGATTCCAATACTCATTGTGCTACAGTTTAGGTTGTTTGTGCCAAATGTTCTTCCTCAGCACCTCAGAATGTCACAGTTGCACTCAATGTGAACAATCTGAGGTTAAGGGAAGAAATCAGGGATCCAAAGAAACTGTATGACAGCTGTGGACACAAGGACAACACCATGGGTCTGCTGATGCATATCCTTGCAGACCCCAACATATTGCTATATCTTAGAAATCAGGAAATGGCAAATGTTCACATAACAGTGGTAAGAAAAACACACGTCATGCAGGTGCAGGTCATGACTTAGCGATGTAACTTAGAACACTTAAATTTAAAAAAATTTTAAAATCCCTAGAGGGGCCTTGACATCTCCTGCCTCATTTCAAATTCCACACCCACTGTATATGCAAATTTGTATATTTCTAAAAATTTTTCTTTTATGCACAAGATAATGCTTTCTTAACTGTAGAGGACCCTGCGCAGTGAATGTGCACTGGTGGCTTCAATAGCTATATCACACTTTTAGAGGTTGCATGTAGGACCACATTTGACTTCCACACTATTTGTGGTGTCACACATCATGCTCTAAAACCCGCCTCTTAGGATCCTATTTTTTAATTGACACAGAGAAACCTCCACTCTCGGTAGATGAATGTGAAAACAGCCTTCTAGTTTTAAACTCTGCATGTACATCATTCTGCAGGGGGCTTAATCACCCAACTGTAAGAACAAAAAGAAATACATATTTTTGGGTGAGGGGGAAACTATAAATTGAACATCAGCATTTGAAATGGTGGACCACAGTGCTTTTTCACACAGTCTTGAGAACTAAGTCGGTCTATGAATGTGTTCTTATCTGGTTACAAACATTCAATACATCATACAGAGGGCTGTTTACATTAGTCTTGGTAATCATACATCACAGAAACATGGCTTTTGTTTGGGAGCTGCATGAGGAGACAGCATGGGTCCCATGCTTTTCTCACTGTATACACTGATATTATCACACAGTACAATAATCATTCATTTCCACAGAGACAGTGGTAGAATATAACTACACTTTTAAGCCACATGAGACTACTTACTTGTAATCTGAAAATAATAAATGTGTGGATAATTGCATGTTTTTTATCAGAATAATCGAAACAGAGAAGTACTTAATCTTGTTCATTTGCCAGAAGAGACGGAAGTTTGACCAAAGCGTCAGAAAATTGTTGTCAGCGTATCTCATTGCAACCAATTATCATATCAGGGGCTTCACATAATAAGTGTCCGTGTGTAATTAGTCAGGCTGCATCGTGGTATTGATACAAGAGTTGAAAAACCCTGATTGGGCCAGATGTACCGAGTAAATAAGAAATCAGTTCCACATGCTTGCAGTCTCACGTGATCTTCTCCTAGTACACGCTGTCCCAGGCTCCATAAGTGCTAAGAGATTCATCCTGCTCCTGGGTCGGTCCCTGCTGGGATTCAACCTCCCTGTCAGTGTTCCTCCATCTTCCTGCAGTTAACTCTGCAGGCACACAGGGAAACAGCTGCATTTGGGAGGGTAAAACAAAAGCAGGAGAGGAGGAAGAGTGGAGGGGAGTCTCCACATGTGTTAGTAGTTTTTTAAAGCCAGTGTTTTGCCAAAGCTCTATCAGTGGTGAGGTTATGTTTGTCTAAGAAACTATTCTTGGAATTGCATTTCCTGGTCCCTGTGGTTTGGTGACAGCTCCTAATGTGGGAATTAATGAGTTGTATCACAATATATCCCTGTATCCATACAGACAGAAACCTAATGGTTAATAGACATGACTCTAAATCATATACATATGAGTGAAGCAGTCACGTTTTCAGAGACTATAAAGCTGCTTTGTCTATATCTTGATTTTTTATCAGTCTATGATTTATGCGGATGGGGAGGGGGTCATGGTGGCAGCTATGAGGTGAAGTCATTCTAAAACAATCCACTTCCTGTCTGCTGGCCTGCTATGTGGTCTTGGCATTCATCCTGTTTTGGAGTCCAGGGAACTGCAAAGCAAATGAGCATATATTCTGATCACTATACCAAAATACAATGCAAAAGTTCAAAGTTGTATGCTACTCATAGTCATCCACTTACAACAGTGTTTAACTCATTACACAACAAAATATAAACAACCACTAATGCTACTCAATGACTTAACATCCAAACAGATGTTAACATCTGACTTGTCTTTATTATCCTTGAGCAGAAACTCAAGGTCTTCTGTTGGGACTGAAAACTACTTGGCAACTGCAGGTGTGAACTTTAAAAGACGTTGGCATCCAACACAAGAAGGGTCTGATGAAGAGACTATCGAGTTTCATCATGAGAAAGAGTACAATCCAGCATTTTTAAAATGCATTTCATTATTATTGGTGTTGATATGTGGCTAAAAGTGACAATACCTGATATTGCCGAGTATATTTATAAGCAGTACCTCTTCAAGGCTGATCCTAATGTTTTTTAGTACTCCTTGTAGGAAAAAAAACTGTAATCAAAGTGGACCTAGTTTATCTCCACCTCAGTTATTTTACAGGCAGTGTGGACAAGCTACTGCATTTTAATCACAATGCCAGACAATTTTCTCTAAGAGCTCACTAAACACCTGACAAAGTAAGAAATTCAAACTCAAAGTGAAGATGAGACAATCACTTTCTTTCTAGGCATGGATGAACATGTACTTGAGATTTACTGATGCTCCAGTAATCAGATCCCTGGTGGTATCATGCCCTACATTTCCATGTGACCTTTGTAAATATAGCCTGACTAAGCCAAACACCTGTGAGCTGTCTGTCAGAAGCACTGAGGGGGGGTCAGGTGGCAAGAGTATACACCACAGTATAAATAAGGTCACAGAACATCATGTTGTCCATGCGACTGTGATGCAACAGTCTACAGTGCGGTCACATGTATGACCTTTGAATATGTTCTAATACACTCATGATATAAGACGGCACCGTTAAAAGATTAAAATGTTATACAAGACGGCATTTCATATGCTGTGGCTAAGGATCAAAGTAATGTTCTCCATGTTTGTGCTTCCCATTACTGTGCTTATAAAAGTAAAGCTGAAGCTAGCGAGGATATTCAGGGTGACTGTGATTAGCCTCTGCAGCTTTTTCTGGTGGTTGCTTGCTGGGTAGTTGCTACAGGGTCCTGGGCAGTTGCAAAAGTGATACAAAATTTTTGGTTTTTGGTTTTAGGATAAATATGGTGGTTGGGGCCTTCCTTCATCATACACTACAAATTTCTCTGATTTGGAAACTTTTAGAAGTTGTCTAATTAAAAGAACAAATCTTCTGAAGTCACGTGTACCTGCCTTTTTTTCAATATTTAATACATACTTTGGTCCCACTACTGTATTTCCATTTCCTTCTTTGTATCACTCTGCTTTTGAAGTACAGTGTTTTCAATGGCAATAGTCGTTTTGACCTTGTAACATTGATGTAACGTTACCTGTTTAAACATCTAGTGGACAAGAAACATCAGCACCTTTAAGATAGATTCTGTAAGTCCAGTATTCTCTTTACTTTTTGCTCAATATTAAGTTCAAGATGTAACCTATTTCTCAATGAAATGCTCTGCTTTGGTCACCACCTGGTCAGAAGCCGTGTCTGCTGTCTGCTGTCTGGTGTCTGGTGCTGAACAGCTGGAGCACAGTGGGTTAACTTAAGCACAGGTTGCCAGGTAGAAATAAGGTTGGTAAGACCTAAACAGTGAAGGTGGTGGCAGTGTATTAAACATAATGAGCTATGAGAGGCTAAGAAAAAAGTAGGCTGCAGAGCTGCAAAGTTGGTGATAATTCTTTGTGGTTTTTATCGCCACATGCAACTTTTTTCACAATCAATAGTAACTGAACCCTACTGGTCACATAAAAACATTAATTAGTGTAGCATTTAGTATTTTTACTTGCCTAACTTTGAACTCTCTAACTACACTGTAGTTGTTACACACAGATATTACTGGTTTGATTATTAAATATTGAGTTTATCAGCAGTTGACTGCCAGAAATTCTTTTCTCATCACATTTATCATTTATGTACATTATTAATGTAAAAACATGTAGTGTAGTTTTGAAGTAAGCTTTACTGTGGCGGTTGTAATAGCAGTAGCAGAGGGCTACAAATCCAACAGCATTAAACCGACAGCTCACTTCCCTTGAGGCAACTGGCGTTGACCATGTGACCTTTGAATCTTTGTGTTTCTGAGGCAGTGCTGGGACAACAGTTGGCCGTGGTATTTGACACGGTGTTTGACCAGCTCTGAGGAGGCTCATGTGTCTGGTGACTGGCCATCACAAGACTGTCATGACCATCAGTCATCTCTGGAGCACTGGGCCTGAGCACAGCCCTATAAACTGCTGACTGGAGGGGGAGAACAATGACAGCACTCAGCAGTGACTCAACAGAAAACTCAAAACAAAACAACTGATATTCCTCCGTTTCCTTCTTTCTGTAAAACTCCATATTTAAATCTGTCATGACAACAGCGGAGCATATCTGAGCCTTGAAATCAAGCCCATCCAACAACTGAGCTGGAAAGTCAACTCCAAACCAGGTCAAGCCAGCACAAAAAGAGGGGTCCAGGCTCGGGGGGCTGGTGCTTGCATGTGGGTTTTGGTAGTTTGATTAACAGCAGAGTTGTAAGGTGTAAAACTTAGTTGTGATACCATATTAATTTTACTTTATAATGTGCAGACATTATACATTTCCCTTAATTAAGTTGTATTCAGTTGAACTACAACTCCAGTATTACTCCAGTTTAGCATTATGAGTGCCTCTGGACATACAATGAAACTTCCCCACTCATTCTACAATTTTTGGGCCAGTTTTGATGTCGAATGTATGTTAATCAGTTATTGCATATAAACTGAACTGGGACTTAACTGACAGACTGCCAGTGCTACTCTAAACTGCTACTACTTCTAAAAAAATAGATGGATCCCTCAGTGTATAAAATGTTTAGCTAAATAAGATTGATAGCACACATGAAAGGCGAGCGAGAGTGTGTGTCTGTGTGTGAGTGTGTTGCCAGGGAAAGAGGAGAGCTGGCAGTGCAAGGCACAAAGGCACAAGCTCAGATTCATGGTGGCTTCCCTCTCCAGCCCTCTGTGCCTGTGAACAAACACAGCCATAGTAGGAGAACACACAACAGGCCTCTGTTACAACTCCAAGTAAAGCAGTCTGCTCTTTCAGTTAGATGGTTCATTAAACCAGCATTCAGTCCAAACATGCTGCCCCAAAGCTTTTTCTCTGTGTAGCAAAGTGAGAGGATGTCAAACAATCATGGAGAGTGAACTTGTAATTCTGTATGTCATCACTGTAGCTCAATGAAAGGTTGTGTTTTTTGTCTTTGATTAAAGCTTATTTTGAAACTAATTTTGATCTCAAAGAAGAACTTCACCAATTTTACACACATGTGCTCTCTCCAGTATGAGGCTGTCAAACACACAAGCATGATTTTACTCTACAGATGATCTTGAAAGCCTCTGACTTTTTCAATAACATCAGCGTATGTTTTCAGATGCTGGGTAGCACTCCTGCACATGTGTGAAAAAGATGCATTAAGTTGAAGTGTCTTCACAGAGAGCTGTGTGAGGTCTGACAAAAGCCCCCCAGGAGATATTACTTGACTCAGCTTTGGTTGGATTGGCAGTTGAATTGATTGTGAGTGCTGTAGGCACCAAGTTTTGATAAAGAAGAACAGTGTGTGGAGCAAAAAAGACAGTGTCGCTTGTTTTGCTGCATCAGTTTGAATGGTTTTTTAGAAGTCTGTTGTGAAGTTTACTCTTTGACAGTAGAATTGTACTCCATTGCAACATCAGTCCTGATGATGAGATCTCTGCGAATTTCTAAAGTATAACATAAGCAGCCAGACCAGTTGGAAATCCTCTAACAGTTAATCCAGAATATTTTAGCAGTTCTTTTTCCAGGTCAAACTAAAAGAAATAAGCATGCCATAAATCAAGTCTGGTAGTTGTGAGTGGAAGCAGAAGATCAGTCTGTAATCTGTAAAGAGTGTTTGTTTATAGTTTCAATCTTAATTTTACCTTTCATTTTCTCTTTCAGGCCGGTTTGGCTTGCCTGGGGGTTTGTTAGAAACAGGTCTGATTGCCTGTCTGCTTGTGTTTCTTCCCCTTTTTTATTACAGCTGTTGGAGCTGCTTGAGAAGGAGGTGGCTGTACAAACAGTGTGAGGCAAGAATGTGCTGCGGTTTTATACACCCTTCTTTTTATACAAAAAGCAGTTTTTACCTGATGTTTAGACATTAGCAAGAACTGCAGCTGTGCATTAGTTAGTTGTGACCCCTTGTGGTCAGCCTTGAACATGCTCCACATTAGTTCAAATAAGTTCCATGTAAAACTTCATTTTGCATTATCTTAATGTTTCAGATGGATTTGTGAAAGTTATTGGTGTGAAGAAGAGGTCAACCATATGTTTAGCTTTTTTAAAAAAACAAAAAGGTGGGTTTAGGGTTACAAAGAAAGTCAATATGCTTTATATTTAAAACAGATCAGTTGAAACAATAAGCATATGCAACACTGTGGTATCACACATTTACAGGCCTGATCAGACAGGAAGGTTTACACACAGATGCACCCATGCATACACACACACACGTCCAGCTGCAGACACACACGCAGACACACTAACACTGTCCAAGAACCTGAGAGAACAGGAAGTTTACACAATCACAAGCACACACTCACAAATACACCATCACTGTTCGTTTGCACAAGAGATCAAGAAAGTATTGAGTTCCACTTTAAATACTGATACAGTTTATACAGTTCTCAGCTCATCAGGCAGGATTAATAAAGCTTACATTGAACCCTGCTCCGAAAAAACCCTCCTCACAACATGTCAAAAAAAGGAATCGTAGTAATACCTACAACCAACTGTTGGCCTCTGGAAATTTATCACAAAAGTCTTTACGCTCCTTTATTATTTATTACTTTCTTTTCATGATGCTACTAACTATAGATGAATGAAGTGCAAAAATTAAATACACATTTTTAAAGGTGAAAAATATAAAACACCTCCTCTGCTCTTCCAAAAAGTCATAGTCATATAGTTTAACGTCATATAAAGCTAAAAGGAAAATTGAGCAAAAAATATGGTTTTATTTGAAGCTTTAGCATGGCATTATGGTTGTTGGAGTTACACTTAAAGCTCAACAGCATTCACACCAAAATTTCTCACAATCCCAAACTTGTGCCAGAGCCTCAATCCTGCTCTTAATCCTTTATTTTAAGAGGACCGGAGCGGATGTTGCTGTTGTCTTCTCCAGCAAGCACGGAGTGGAATTAAAAGCTGCACTTAATGTTTATATGGATAATAAATCATATGACTGTCTGCAGTGTGAAGTTATTTGATAATAGTGACAAACTCACAGGGAACTATCACCAACTCTGCAGTTCCCCTCAGCTCTGCACAACTGTTGAGCCTTTTAAAGCTCATTGTTTAGGCAGTTTTATTATTTTTGTTCATTCTAGACACGGACATACACATGACGAGCGTGGATGATCCAGAGAGGTACCTGGGGGTTCAGATCAACCCCCAGAAGGAGATTCTCAAACCCCTCTTGCAGGACATGATGCGGAACTTAACCAGAAAGATCTTGACAGCGAAGGTAAAACCATCACAGAAAGTCATGCTCCTGCAGACCTCTGGCATCCCCAGGCTTTTCTACTCTAAGAGCCTTAAAGATATAATGTCATAAGTCAAAAACGTCTTTTTTCAGGCAGTTTATCATATGATCTAATACAAAGTTACCCCTCTTCAAAACTCCCCAGCATGCTAAAAGACAGGTCTGTGCGTTATAAACCGTTTGGCCTTCCTCTGCTGTAAATGACCATTGTAAGTAAACCTCTATGTGTCTCACTGCGTTTGTTAAATGTTCTCAAATCTGACTGTCTGAATCATACAGAGTGTTGCATTCATGGGACTACAAATTAAAGCTTTGGTTTTTTCAGTTAGGCTTTACTTTCAACACACAAATTCAAAAAATATGATTTGAATGAACTTGGCTGGTTGAACAGACGTGACTGAACTAAAGTGCTCTGAGTATTTGAAAGTTGTAGCCAGAGTTTTGAATCAGAGGCTGTAACAGTTTGGTATGCAGGTGTAAAGGTCAGGTGTTTTCTCCAGGTCCAGGTTCAGGTTCCGTAAAGGTCTGTGTCAGCAGGAAGGCCAGAACAGGGGCTCGAAAGCTCTGATGGAGCGGAGGAGATGGTACAGATGGCCTGCGAATACTGCGGCTGTTCCTCAGTGTTGTCTTCACTGAGTGTCTGTTCATCTAGATGGACACCTTCCAGCTCTCTGTACTGCTGACCAGACAAGAGCCTCACCAGTGCACAGACCTGAGGAACCTGCAGGACAGTATCCTTCAAGGTGATGATCACTACCAGGCCCACCAGCAGATAGCCTGTGAAGAAAGGGCAAATATTTTGCTCACTGTGTTATCTGCATTTTTAAAATAAACGTCCAGTCTGTCAGCATGCTGCTTGGGTCACATTAAGCAGTCCATGAAATTTATTTAATGTTTCTTGATTACACTCACAAACAGCTTACTCAGAAATGAAAGTTTAGTCACGATGTCCGACTTAACACACAGAGCATTTCTAAAGCTTCACAGCAAACAACATGGCAGCATTCTTCTGAGAAAGTCCAAGTCAAAGTCTCTCAGTTGCGTAAGCTTGGATGCCTCTATTTGTTGATGCATTGAGGACCCTTTTCTCGGTAAATCTTTTTATATTTGCATTGTTGACAAAGGTATAACTCACGCCTTGCATTCAAACTCACCTTGCCACTTTAAATGCAAGGTAATAGATGAGAAACTGAAAAATATCTTAAGATCACAAAAAGCTGTCTGAGCTGCAACTTCAGCTGAGTTCTTTTTGTTTTGTGTGATGCAATCCTTCAGGCAGCAGGTAAACACTGAGGTATGCAGATACCACAAGCTCTCATTGTTCCTGTGAAGTGGTGCATGTGCTCAGTTTTTCCTCGGAAACTCAAGAAATGTTTTGTGGACTAAGAAACTTCACTTGACTTGTGAGTAGATACAGACTGACTTAATAATGTAACAAAATGTAAATAAATTAAAGAACATATTAGCTGTTTTGGTGTTTCTTCTATGGTACACCATTTTATTTGTTTCAGTGTTTCTTTCTTTCTTACAATGCTGTCATATCCAGCCTTCAATCTCTGGGGCTTAAAACATGAAGCCAATACAAAGAGGTTGGCTCCAAAAACATGGTAATAAAAAACAGTTTTGTTCTGTAAAGCTCTTTTTCCCGTTTAAGACATTTATACAGATGTGATTTTTTTATGCAAATAACTTGTTTCATCATTGGTTTAAGCATTTAATATGTAACATTTTCACATTAAAATGTCTAGACATGGCTATTTATTTTGTTATATATATCTGTTACTAAAAGACAACACCCACCCCAGCCACAGCCTGTTCACTCTGCTGCTGTCAGGCAAAAGATACAGAAGTATCCGCTGCCGTACCACCAGACTACAGAGCAGCTTCTTCCCTCAGGCTGTGA
>JAUZTA010060674.1:0-10102 GCA_034780835.1 Ctenochaetus striatus | reverse complement strand
AATCAAAGGAAACAGAATAAACTGTTGTATCAGCCAATGTCTGATAGGCATACAGAGTATATTCCTTATCTAATGTGGAACGATACAGTGATTACAGTGGACCTGGATGAATGTTTGCCATCATTTGCAGTGATAATACTGATGCTTTAAGACCTGTCTTTTTGTGTGTCTACAATTAAGATATATGCAAGCATTGCTGGAATCCAAATAAGTTTTTACAGCTCAATAGTTCAGCTGTCTAGTCCTCTGTTTCTTAGTGTGGTTTTGGACTCAAATAAAGCTCCACGAGGACTGGCTTTGGGTGATAAACTTTGGTTCATTAAAGCTTAATACCATTAAAACTGCTTATTAGATTTTGATGACTCTATATATTTTAAAATGGTAAATATCCTTGATGATAGGCTGGCATGTGGCTCAATAGTTATCACTGTTAGCACTGTTACAATTCCACCATCAGCCATCTAAGATAAAATATTTATGCTGACAAACATCTAATTAGAAAATACATATTAAGTATTTTTAGTAATGCTGGATTGATTGTTTCTTTTTTGCCTAGAAGAAAATGTTTGCATCGGAAAACTGTCCTTTACACAAAATGTTTACATGGAGCAGATTGTTGCATTAGCTGACTGGAGTAAATCTGAAAACTTTGAAAACCTGCCCTCTGCATTCTACATGCCCCTAATCAAACTTGGCCCTACATGTTTAATGAGAATTGCTGCTCTTGCTTATGTAATCAGTGCACTCTGTTTCACCCAGGTGGATTGGTGGTGGAAGTAGTATTCAGATCTGTAGTTTTCTTTTCCATTACAATTACAACATTCAAGCCTACATTAAAGAACAGAACTGATCATTGAAATGTACCTCAAGTATCAAAACAGTCACTTGTTATTCAAAGAGATGTCCATGAGTTATATTATTGTTGCATCTGCCCCTGACACTCCCTAAACCATTGTTGCCATTCTCCCAGTCTTCTCTCCCTTCCTTCCTTCCTGTGTGTTGTGGGTGTGTCTGATTGTCTGAGAGGAGACAGGTGTGCCAGAGGCAGAGCAGAGCCCTATCGGCTGCATCTACTCTGCTGTCAATTCAAGCCTATATATAACCAATTCCTGCACATATTTTTGCCAGATTTAGCCATGTTTGTCACTGAATTTTGCCTCCAGCCATTCTTGCCTACTTAGCATTTTTGTCAATTTGCATGTTGCCTGGTTTCCTTAGTTTAAACCTGTTCTCCTTTTCCCTGCAGTCCTGTCTGCTCTGATAATCAGCCCCTGTCTCCTGATCTTGATCCTATCTTGTCCGCCCCTGTTTGTCTCACCTGGAGCCCGCCAAGCCCTCTGGATCTATGCTCTATTAGCCCCACCACAACACAACACCTGACTTAGCTAAAAAAGCTACTCTTTTGCAACAAATATTAAATTTTACTATACTTCTGCCTTCCACCTGCCTTTGTGTTGCTGGGTGAACTAGTTTTAGGTTTGTGCCTCTTTATAACTAAATTTACTTCTTAGAGGGTTCCAAATTATAAATGAACTATATGGATTTTAAATATTAGCATATTTATGACAAATGGTTCATAATCATTACCAAACCGGCATGAGTATTTACACAAAACAAAATAAGCAAATTTTATTTAATGGTGCCACTGACCAATTTTGTTCTGTGTGACATTTGTTAGTCTGACCATAGGGTTATTTAGAAGCCTAGCCTGCATAACATTCTATGTTTTAGAATGTTTTTTCTCCTTTATTTATTTATTTATTTATTTTACAAATTTTTCGATCACAAAAGTATTGTTTTCAATGACAGAGCCCTGTAATGAACATGCAGAAGCCTCCCTCTGAAAAGCTAACACTACTGGGCAAACTGCAACTAAAGGACTGACTGAGTCTCATCAAAAACTGCAATGTTTGTGATGGGGACTGTTGAAATATGTAGTTACCTCTGTAGCACATTCTGATGCTATGGGTCTTCCATATAGTGAATAAGTCAAATGTAAAAACTCCTGTTAGCAACATAAAATCAGTACCATATCACCTCATGTAAACAAGACCATAGACTTTAGCAATCAAACACACAATCTATTATCATAAGCCAGAAATGATTACAGGTTTCCCCTTACAATGTAATTCTCTCTTTGCCTTCCACTATGAATGCTTTTTTACATCAAGAACACAATAAAAGTTAGAAAATATCAAAAGTACAGTATACAATAACTATAGAATATGACTAATCCATGTACACTGAATACTTACAATGTGCAAATCCATGTTCAGCATCAGTATAACACAATAAGTGCAACATCAGTAGCAGTTACCAATGTACAATATTATACAATGTACAGTATTATACAGTACAATACAGATAGAGATGTATTTTGTTCCCCCTATCCACACTAAAAGTGTCAGCTTAAACTTGCTTCCAAATAATAAACTTTACACCCAGCCTGTCCTCCAGTGCTGTATTGCTGATTCCACAACCCTTGTTGTTACGTTGTTTACCCCTGCTTGAACACTGATGCATTATCGACATCAAGTTTTGCCTGTCCATTATTAATCATGGCTTCACTTAAGGCTAGCGCTATGCAGGCTAATGCAAACCCCAACATGCTCCATCAGAAGGTATTGCTGGAGAGCAGAACATAAGTGGATAAAAGAATGCATGTCTTCTATTAAATGTATAAGGAGCTTTTACTTAATTACAAATCCCTTTTTAAAATTATTTAAGGCAATACCTCTCAGATATCATCAACTAGAGCAGTCATAAGTGCATGATTCTGCTTAATAAATAAACTCTGTAACCCTTACCCTAAACACATTTTACAGCATTAGTTGAAATATTCACAACCTTTTTAAGATTTCACATTGGCTACTGAGGAGCTCTTTGCTATTAATAATTTTAAGCCAAATCTCTTCAACACATAATTGCAAAGCATGAAGCCTACAAGCTATCAGCCCGATACAATTTCAACCAAGCTTTAGTAATTTACAGAAGTTGGTCCTATCACAGTGTAGCCACAGGTACAATGCTGTTTTGACCACAGTTCAGCTACTCTTTAAGAGTGTTGTTGTTGTGCCAGCTTTTACTAATAGAGTTAGACCAATTTATTAGCTTTCTATGTGTTATTTTAGGCTTCAGAAAGGTTGTTGAATTGTAATCTGTTCATCTGAGACTAAAAAAATATTCGTGATAAATTCAATTTAAAATGAACACCACAGCACAGAGACTGCTCTCTTTACAGTGACAAATTACCTCTTCTGTGTAGAAATTGCTGGTTAATATTCTGTTGTATTTCTTTTAATTTTCAGAGCAGCTTTTGACACTGTTGACCTCATGATTCTCCTTGCTCTCTTGACATGTTCCCCTGTGGGATTCTGTCTTTACATGTTCCCAGTGGAAAGAATCATAAAAACCGTCATCATCAAGAATCATTAAAGATCCCTTTTTATTGCTATGCAAGCTATAATTCCTTAAGCCCTTCATATTAACAAATGACCAGATTACAAAAACTGTTTCCAAGATATTACATAAGGAGAAGACTGAGCTCCTATTCTTTCTCTTTCTCACATCATACCACTATTATTGTCCAGAAGCTTGATCGCTTTTTCTGTGAACATTAAACCACATGTTAGAACATGGTGTTATTTTTATAATAATAATGACTTTATTTGTAAAGCACCATTTAAAATACACAGTTACAAAGTGGTTTAGAGTAAAAACTAAATAAGACAGAAACCGTTTGAGATTCTCAGGCATATTTGATGGACATCTTTGTTTTAAAGCAACATAACATAAATATTTCTCTTGAAATTTAATTTAAACTTAATTAATTTATTTTTCAATACACAGACTTGTAACATGCATCATAGAGCCCATCAAGAACTTTGTGTATCTGGGGTCTATAGTGACAGACAACGGGGACCTAAAACCAGAGATTGTCCGCAAAAGAGCGCTGGCTGCATCAGCTCTGCAGTCTCTCTGGAAACCACTCTGGCGACATCAGACCATCTCATGCTCAACAAAGCTTAGGATCTACAACTCAGCAGTACTCTCCATCCTGCTTTATGGCTGGAAACATGGCCCCTAAACAAAACCTTGGCCACAAGTTTAGATGGTTTTAATGGCAGGGCTCTCTGAACCATTGAGAACATCAGGTGGCCCCAGTGAGGCTCCAATGAAACGCTCAGAGCCCGCACTTGCCAGCCCCGAGCATCTTGCTGGGCTGCGCAACGTCGCACCCACTGGTTTGGTCATGTCCTACGCCTTCCCCATAACCATCCAACGAGAGCCATTCTCCAATTCGACCCGAGGGCTGCAGGCTGGAGACGACCTCGAGGCAAGCCCCGCACCTGGTGGCTCGACGTCATTGCGGGTGACCTCCAACAACATGGAGTTACTGTTGAGGATGCAGAACAGCTGGAAAAGAACTGGTTCATCTGGCCAGCTTGACGCACAGGGATGGGATGCCCCCACCCCCGCATGAGCTGGATTGATTTGATTGATTGTAACACGGTGAAAGGTGCCAATCACATCCTGATCACTGGTATCACTTTTTTTGATGAAACTGGATCATATTTATGGGGAAGATGCCCTCTGGTTTTGCCTCTGTTTTCTGGTTGCTCAGGCTCATTTCACCATGATTTACAGAGTTTTCTGAAGTAACCTGTAGCTGCTAGTTGGCTCTGTTGGCTGTGTGAGTGGCTGACTGGACAGAGCCCTGAGGAGTGTGTGCGTTCACACAATGTAACAGGAGATTTTAACCACCAGGAGGAGGAAATTTTTAATTTTCAGGGCTGAGGAGGACCAAGTAGAGAATGCTGGTGGGGTATGAGGCAAAATGGGTAACAGAAGCAAGCCTGGCTACACCAGCAGACTGAGCAGCTTCAATGGATATCTTGCAAGTGGCAAAGATAAAGCGGAGAGAACTTAAATGGATGAGAGAAAAGCGGAGAGTCTAAAGCAAGGGGGTGGCACTACTACTGCACAAAATATCATTTTCTACACAATGTTGCTTTGATAGGCAGTTAAAGTCTATTGTCCAATTCAGCTTTTTTGAAAACAGAGTCTCATAATAGGCATTTTCCACATTATCAGCCCATTGCACTTATATTATTGCAACTCTCTCTACCTATGCATCTCTCAGGTTACCATTTTCTATTTACAACAAGTATAAAAACTCTAATGCCTGGTCATTAACTATGTTCAAGAAACAAGAGTACACCTTTATTTTGGAATCCTTAAGCTGGCTCTCTGTTTTTTTCAAGAAAAAGGTTCAAAATACCTCTGACTGTCTCCAAATCTCTCCACTGTCTTAAATTTTTAATATATCTTTACCTTTATAAGTTCTCGTTGGTTTCAGTACCACCAGACCTCTCAGATCCTCTTAGCATAGCACGCTGGCTGATTGTTGAAAAGTCTTCCGGAGGCCTTAAGACAGGCCGAAGCTGTTGATACCTTTAAGCTGCACTTCAAGACCCCTGCTTCATGGTGTAAAACCTGTTTTCATGCTTATTTTATTGTTTGTAAAGCATTTTGATGTAAAGACTGTTTTTTGGGGGTATCACATAAATTAAATAAACTTAAATAAACTGTTATTTTTTGACAAACCCGGTTTCAATTGAACTACAATGAATTCAGTGTTCCTGTTAAAGTTAATTCTGAAGGATTGTGGGTTTGCCTGCCCTCTATATTTGTTGTCTTGCAAGATAAAAAGTGGGCTTTATGAGAATGCCATAGAATCTGTCTGTCTGTTGTCCAGTGCATGCTGGGTAAGGCTCAAATCCCTGTTACCTCAAGCCCCTGCTACCTGTATAGGTTATAGTATTTCAAGTAGAGCTCTTAGAAATACATAAAAAAAGAGTTTACTTTAATAATGACTGTCAATTTGTTAGAGTACAAGATACTTTTTTAATAATGAATATCCGACTTCACAGTAAAACTCCTCATACAAATAATTTCCCTGGTGATTTCCCCATCCGTTTCCTTTCCTCAGCAACCATCTCTGCAAGTTTTTGTTTTCAAAGCCTCGGTAAATAATATCATGCAATAGGCTGAAAGCTGCTCAGACCCATAAGGTGCTAATTATAGTGGAGTAGCCATAATGTTATCTGGCCACTGGTCAGGGCTACTTCTTGAGAGATAAGCCCTGCGGTGCCAAAGATGACCTATTTTACATGCTCAAATCTAATAGATGCTAAATGTACACTCAAACAAAGATTCATGAACACAATACATGAAAATAACTGAAAATAACAACCAGTGTCTGCCTGATATTTTCCCATGCAATGAACACAATGAGAGACACACAATCCAAAACAAATGCCCTGCGGGAGCTTTGTGGTTGAAGTGCATGATGTTGTGCAAGTCTTACAGAGCACTTACTTCAGCTCAGTGGCCATTTTAAAGGAAATAATTTAAAGTGTTTTTTAAGCAAATATTATGTTGTGTCTCACAGGCACTGGCTCCCCGGATTTTAAATCCAGGAAAACATATTATAGAATTGTTGAATATTTGTGGCTTTGTAGTACCAATTATAACATTGTAAAACAGACTACACTGTGTGATCTGTCAGGCATCAGTGCCTTATTTCTATTTTTTTTAAGCTGCACCATAGGGGTTCCCGTTTCTTGGGGTTGAGAGTTTCCTGTTGTTTCTAACATGAAAGAAAAAAAACTGCTCCACTTTTCAGAAATATTTCATCACTGTATGTTGATTGGTGGGGACCCACTTTCACAGACTCGTCTTAATGTGATGTGATGCCAGCTGTAAGGATATTTATCCTGCTTGCATACTGAAGAGGAAGAAATTTTTTGAGAGTTATTATACTTTAAAGCATATAATTTTACACTATATTGCACACTACAATCATGCATATACAGGAGGTCTTGTAAAATACATTTGATAATGAAAACATGGCGATTGCTGTACTTCAAATAATTGTGATGGCTGAAGCCTAACACATGCATGACTCTTGCAGGCAAGAGACAGTTTGGTGATAAGAATATTCCAGATATGTACTGATTTCAACAAGCTCACCATTTATAGAACAGGCTCATTTTGGGCCAAATATTAAGACCTCTAGAGAGCATTAAGTGACTACTGATGATTATGTTGTTATAATGCAAATTTGACAGTTTTTTGCAAGACTCATGCAACAAACGTTAAAGGGTTATTAAATCTAAATGTGTTTTCACCTCAGAAGTGTGAATCTGCTCAGTAAATTTCACTGACTATTTTCATGAAACTGCCAATGCAAAAAGTTCCTTGTTTGTAAAGCTCAGGGGATGGCCAAAATTTAAAAAAAGGTTCATCGTCAGTGGATTATCTGCATGTTTTAATATCAGGTTGATATTTGTGGTTGTCATTATTATTACCATTTGGCACTTCTTCTGAGAACTACAAACTCTAGCTGTATACTGTCATGCACGGTAATCTGAGCAGCAGTTGTCAGGATTTCTATCTTAACTGGCTGACTGACGCATCTTTCAGTTCTTTGTGTTATTCACATCCATTTGCCATGTGCAATGTGTTGTTGCAGTCTTTTTTTGCCTTTTTGTGATAGCTCAAATTCAGTTGTACCAGGTACTTCAGTTTTATTTCTTTTTCTTCCAGTCTCCAGTTCTTTATTGCCTCTATCTATTAGGGGGCTGATACAGTCTCAGGATTTATTTTAGAATATAATCTTTAGCCTTTTTTTTGTTGCTAAACCTGAAACATTTTCATTCTATCTTTTGTTTCTATTGACTTTTAATGCCCACCTGTTCAGACTGAACCCCCCTCTTTGAAAGCTGATACTGATGGGGACAAAGCAGAGATAACCTTGAAAACAAGTATTATCCGTGCATCCAAAACGGACTGGTCTATTCATGTCCAAAAAGCTATTAAAAACACATCAATGAGCCACACTGTTACACTGAGTGACATGCAGCTGCTTATCATGAACACATATGGTAGCTTATTTAGACTCAAACCCACTTATGTAGATTAATTTGTCACTTAAAATAGTCCCCATTAAAGACATTTTCCTCCCTTTTATGTTACATTTTATAAAATCTACAGTGAGCAGCTGCTATAGGAAATTACTCAGTCATTTTTTTGAAAATGAAGCTTTATATTGATGATGTGTCTTCAGTCCTCAGAAGAATCAATGGACTTAGACCTGAAAGCCACAGACCGGGTAGGAAAGTCAAGTATTGAGAGACTCATAACGTATTTCCAATGCATGGTACTGCTCTGCATTACTTGCAAAAGATTGATGTTTTTTGGTTTTCCTCTTTCAAAAGTAGTTGAAAGTACCCTTTTTTGTATTACCTCTGTTTAGGTTCCACATGAGCTGAACTGATAGCAAGCATTGGAGGGAAATCACTGCAATCCACTGATTTCTTAGAGGAAATGATCCCTACAATCGTTACTTACACGATACTGATATAATGCAGACTGTCTACAAATTGTGCCTGCAATTGTTTTATTCACACAATCCCAACTGAAAAAAATGGCAGCCCACAAAACAGCTCTGTAATCACTGACTAGGGCACTTCAGGATGGTTTGATGGGATGTCACAGTGAAAACGATGTCTGCAGTTTCACCTTTCACCACCATAATAATCATTTTACTGAGGGTATACCAACTACATTAATAAGAGAACCTGGTACCAAAAGCACAATAAGCCACACTGTACCATGCAGTGGGTACCTGGTGAATACTGACCCATTGCTGGTATGGTTCCAATACTGAGATATATATTGATAAGAGAGAAAAATTAAATACATTTAATAAAAATTCTAAAAGCAATAGGTAACTGATATGAATTGACTAGGGCAGATGTGATTTGTACCTTTCCTATGAAATACACTGAATAGATGTAAAAGCTTGTTCCCATGTACACTGTACATATCTACATTTCCCTTTATATATTTCCCATTTTCAATGTGTTATGGTCCCTCGGTCTTCTTGCATTCTCCTCACTTACCCTATCATATACACGTCATCCGCCTCCTTGTCTCGCTCCAGTTTCTCCTCTATCAGTGCTCCATAATGTCAGCTTGTCTCTTCTCTTGTCCTCCTTAAGCAGACAGATTGACCTCCATTTCATTTTGGCTGCCCACAACCTACCTGCCCTCCAGCCCACCACAACGGCTCCCACTCATACTGTTAGCAGAGAGAAATGATAGATGTGCCTGTGACATTTCATTTTAAAATACCATACCACTTGCTGTAAAGAATACTTGGTGTATTTGGATGTATTTGCATAAATCTACAACTCTCTCTTTTCGGATCTCTGATGGGATTCATATCTCTACAGTAGATTATCCCATTTTTGATGTGCTGTAGGAGTGCTGTTCTCCTGTCCCTGCCTTCCTCTGTGTTGTTTCCCTGATGTTAAATATGTAAATGCAATGGAAGTGATTTTGAAATAGAGTTACTGATCACAAATTACCTATTAAGTTTATATCATGCAGGTACTTAGTTATTAATGTTTTTTAATGTCTGAATGATAATCTACTTATGATCAGTGTGGCAAATAACTGCTGTATTCAACACAGTCAGGAAGTTAGGAGTCAGTATTATGTTGTTTGAAGTTGGTGCCCATTTAATACACCAGAAGGTCATACAGAGAGAGGAAGTGGTCAGTATTCAGTGGCTTTTATGTGCCAATCAGATGAGAAAACTGCTGCCTTTCTGAGCAGCTGTCATGCATCAATGCTGGCAAAGAGAACCATTTCTAACACAAGGACACACCAAAATGCAACATCATGTTAGCGCAATGCTTTTTAATTGTCAGCTGCAGAATGATCTCATTAAAAAACTGATCTCATCAGCTTTGCAACAGTATTTTGATATCTCATGCAGCACCAATATTTTCTTTTAGAAACAATGTTTTAATAAATTAATGGCTCACAACTAGTCACAGAATGTTGTGATTATATATCAGCTACAGGGTGATGAACTGCCCAAAGCAAAGCAGTGGCTCTTCCATTTTTTACAATTAGGAGTTTTATTAAAAGTCCAGGCAGGGAATAAACAACACAAAAGTCAGAAAAACAAGAGAAGAGATAAAAGTAGTAGATTACACCCCCCCCCCCGTCAAGGAACATGGCTCCG
>JAUZTA010060624.1:0-10105 GCA_034780835.1 Ctenochaetus striatus | reverse complement strand
GACACTTACTCTGGCACACTACTTGACAGAAGCTGCAGAAAAACGTGAGGATCTGCTGCTTTTCTATGGTTCTGTCCCTTTAGCAGATTCCCTATATCAAGAATGGTGGATCCAGAGGCAGAGTTGAAGGGACTTGATCAGCCATAGACTTGACATCAAATCTACATTAAAATCTGTTTGTTGGGGAGTAAGGGGTCATCATCAGTTATAACATGATTAGTTTTATAGTTGGTAACCTGTTAAATGCTATGCCTATTGAATTTTGTCTATATTCCTGCCCAGAATGGTTTCTCCCCTACAAAGTATAGAATTTTGATTTCCTTGTAAAGCCTTAAGTTTGTTGTTGCTGTAGATTTTCAAGGTCCTGGAAGGGTACATACATTAAAAAATGTGTTAGGGGACAGAATAAGACTATTTATCTAAAACAAGAGCCTGTTCTTCACTTTAATATACCAGTGTGTTGTGTAAAAACAGTCTTTTAAACATTGCGTGCTTGACTTGTTCATTTTTTCACTGTGTGATACGATTTCATTTCTGAGTATGTAGTATAAAGTACTGGCGATATGTGAATTTTGGCCTGTACTTGTTTTTTGTTCCTAGATTTTTGCTTGTACTTGATGATTAATTTAAATTGACCAAAGTAAAATCCCCTAATATTAAAACCACTAAATCTGGTTGTAAGTGCTTTAATGCTTTCCTCTTTACCTCGACAGCCACTTTTGGTTGCAATGGTTTGCTACTGTTAGCATAGCTGCTATTGGCATTGTACACAGCCACATCCCTCCAGTAAGCAGGAACAAAAAAGTTGTGCAAATCAACCTGATTATTCTAAAAGTGTAGCTTTTTCTAAACTTCCTCATGTTAAGCACAAGACATACATTAACACAGAACATATTTTTTCACCAGTGTGAACGCATGTGTACTAAGCCACACTTAAGGGCGACACACTGTATTATTACCATTTGATCTACTCTACTGCCAATTAGGTGTTTGGCTTCTCTTTTAGGATAAGCAGTGGGTGTTTGTGAATGCATTGTCTGTTTCAACTGATTTCCCCACTTGACTAAATAAAAGTAACAACTTCCCAAGACTCTTAAAAACTGTACAGTTTTCAGAGCTGTTAAGCATAGAGAAACGATTTAAATTGTGCAAAGAAAGACTCGGCTGTCTGCTTACAGCATTACCCATGGGCATAAAAATACCTGTCCTTTCCAGCTCCACCGTCTCATCCAAATGTGGTCACTTTTTACTCCAAAAAACTGAGATGGCGATGTCAGTGATTACTGGGTGACGTCATGGTGTCTTTATTCATTATTTATTATCCAGTATGTAAAAGTGGTATACAAAAAGTTTGAGGTTTTTTTTAGGTCATAGGACAGCAGACACCTTATTTTTGAAAATCTAAAATCTTCCAAATTGGGTAATACCACTTAAACAAACTATGTATGAATTAACACTGACATTATGAACATCTGCATTTTTGTGGGCTGGGCCTACTTATGTTTTTAGAAAACATGAAGCTTGTATCCAAGATCATACTCATCATACTCAACATTTAATGCGGTGTGTTTCCTTATCTGCCCACTAGATGGGAATATGAGAGCACAAACGGCAACATACTGAATTTGGATTCTCTGGGAGCCTACTCTAAATAGTGTAGATCAAAGGGAAAAGGATGTAAAATTTGATATAAAGTGGTTAAGACCCTTTATCATTAGAGGCAACATTTGCCCTATCACAAACAGACTTCTGAATCAGAATCAGAGTTTTCTTGTTTTATACCTGGCATTGTTTTTTCTTTCTTTTTTTTCTTGTTTTTTGCAGTAATTTTCAAACAGACACATTTGCTCTGCAGCTTACATTCTGAATAGAAAATCTGAAAAAGGGTGTAGAGTATAATGACTGCCGACCAAAGAGAGTAAAAAGAAAAAGCAGAGCAACATTAATTTAAGCTGAGCAAAGAGCACACTTCGGCTTATGAAATATATAAACAGAAAAACATTATGACAGATCTATCACTCAAACCCAATCAATCTCATTCAAAATCGCTCTGTTCCTTTCATGATGTTGCTTTACCCCATATCATATATTTGGTATTACATGTAAATACCCCTATTTTGACCAAGTGTTGTGATTTGATAAGTTAGCAGGCTGTAATTCACTGTTGCCACAATCCCTGCCTTTCCAGTATCTTGAAAGCATAAAGCTGAGAGCTTACCATTATTGGGTTTATTTGGTTTTTTTTTCTGCATTTGTACTTATTGTTTGAGACCACATGGGGTGTTAACTTTTTATGAGATTGATGCACTTTTAGTCTTGTAACCAAAATTCTTATTATTTCAGTGTGTGTCTGTGACCATCTATCAAACTTTATTCTGAGAAATTTCCTTTTGTCAGCCCAAAGAGCTATACCACTGTAAGTTTGGGGGAAACAAGGAAAACACAGGAAGCAGCAAAAAAAAATTCTAAATACATTTTAAAATTAGAAAGGGGGAGGAGGACAGGCAGCACTAATAGTATAAAATGGAGTGGAAGTTGCTGTGCTGCTTCTAAGACCCCCTAAGATAAAGTTACCCTACCCAGTTACCCTATTAGTCACCATAAATGAGGGAGTCCTGATGGTAGAAAATGGCCCAACAAAGGACAAGAGTTGAAGAAGAATAATCAGAGGACATAAGCAGTGTGTTGGGTTCAAAGAGTGACTCAGCACCTTCTAGCGGGTCCCAGTAGTTCTTAAGGGAGCGAGTGTAAAATAGGGCCCCCTATCTTTTTGTGACATTCCTCCGTAATGTAGGTGACATTTGTATCTTAGACCTGACGACAAAGACAAAGGCGATTCACCTGTGAGGGGACAGAAATCTGGGCTCGGCAGGTCTAAGCCTGAGATGACGTTAAAAACGTGAAAAGGCGTGGTCTCAGACAACAGCAATCATTACCTCGTCTTCTGGCATCACCAGCAGATGAGAACAAGAAGACAACAACAAACAACAAGAGAAACTGTAATTAATGAAATTTTGTTATTATACACAACCTGTAGGAGAAGAAATTCTGTCAATAAATGTGATAAATATTGGAATTGGGTTAAGTTTAGAATTTGAAATAATTGACCTGTGCTCTGACTAGTAAGACAAGGAAGATTTGGTTTGATCTAGCATATAGGTCAAAATCGAATTTTAATTCATTCATTTATATATTTTGAGATAGAGCAAGGAAACAGTGAGGTACCTGAGGAATTGAATTGCTCTTTTACCTCCTTCACTACTATACTTGAAAAAAGACACATGTTATCATTTGAACATAGAAAAGATAAATGCCACTGAAAACAATGAATCCCAATTTGAAATAATGTTGGGGAGATGCATTATATCCTTTGAATACTAAAACCTGTTAAATGTTTCTCATTTCTTTTAGTTCAGTATTTTCATGTGCTCTCTTGTTTAAAGGTAGGATAAGTTGGAATGAAAGGCCACCATTCAGAACATAACAATTGTGTGGCTGTTCTAAAGGATCAAACTGTATGATCTTTGTTGATCTGGGAATAATACTGTATATTGGATATATATTGAGAACTAGAATGGATGAACAAACCCCACCTACCCACCACAAAATAACTCAACTGAAGGTAGAGGCAATGGCCAGCCATGATGGAAAATCTATTGCTCCGATCTGAGGTTCAACAACATAATTTCACTACAAATACATAAGAGTAAGAGTGACTTACTCACAGCAGGACGCATGAAAAACAATGTGCTATTGTTAGTTTGCTGCTAAAGGATATGGATATGGATAAAGGTGAACAAATAGTTGTTATCAGCTGGTATAAAAAACAAATGTGTAGACTCTAAAAATAGTTGAAGATTCATTTCTGTGGTTAAAAAAATTGTGGTGCTGCAAGAGTGGTAAGCTTGAAATGACAAGACTAATATCAAAATAGTGACACAAGGAGGTGGCTGATTGATCGTTCTTTTGATCAGTAAGGAACAGGTAATGACTACAGCATGAGGCAATTTTTTTCTAGAAAGTTTCAGGTTACCACCCACCGTTTGGGTTTGAGTTGCCGTGCTAAGAATAAATGTAACCACACCTGTCATGACCTGAAATACAATGTGTTGTTAGATACTGAATTGCCTATGGGGAAAGAAAATATGTCAAATTAGCTCTACTTTCCCTTATATTTAAATTTTGTCTGACATGCTTATGCATTATAATTAAAGGAGAAAGTCTGCTGCATTATATTTTTTTATTTTATAAAGTACAATGTTTCTTAAGTATTTTCATATTTTAAATGCCAGGACCTAAGATGTACTTGTATTGTCTTTTTCACCTGTACTTTAACTGATTATTATCTGAAAGTACTTCTTCCACCACATTATGACGGTTATCCATTTGAAATTCTATACACCTTTCAGCACAGGCGTCCGCGTATTATATGAGGGATTTATGAATTTTAGTCTTTTGTTGGTGATGTAAGTCTTTGTTGTCTCTCAAGGACCAATCATGTATCATATCCCATTCATAGCCCATTGTAGGATTTTAGAGGTACATGCATAAAATGGCAAAAAAAAAGGTTTTTTTTATTTTTTTCATTTTTATAATGTAGCTTTAAGGTAATTGTTCAAAAACATTATATGGGGCAAAAATTATTTGACTACGGACGCAATGTTTAACTTAAAAGCACTTTTAAATAAGCCACTTGTACAGCCATACCACTAATCACGTTTGGTTTATATATCAGAAAATATCATTACAACAGTTTACTCAAATTGTTGCATGATATTATAGCCTGTAAAAGTAGGAAACCACCAATAAAAGAGTACAAGAATACAATTAATGATCCACAGCGATATATTTTTATTTATCACTCCACGTGACGGTGATTATTTGGTATTTCTTAATATGATTGACCCTATTTAATGTCTGCTGCAATAAATAAGTAAATAAATAAATAATAAACAATGCATATTTGAGTTCTGCATCAAACAGAAATATTTTATATACATTTATATACAATTGTCAAACATTTAGCCGTATTCAGCATTTACTACATTCTTGTGACAGACACAAAAAAGTTCTGAGAGTTTTCCAAGTATGCATGAAACACGGAAATGATAAGATGGCCATCACCATATACCATAAACCTTTAATTTATAAAAGCTTTTTTAGATGCTGACAGGAAAAAACCTCAGATGGGAAGGTGACCTTAGTTATTTAGGGGTTATAAGGGGTTAGATTGGATAATAGCTGAGTTATATAAGGCTGTTGCACAGGATTGGTGGCTTGAGCTGAGCATGCGCAAGGCGTAGCACCTAATATAATAAACGATAAACGTGTTTACGGAATTTAAATTCAACAGTGAGAGTTTTCAAGAGAAGGAAAGATTTTCCTAGCAGAGCAGAGGTAAGTTCGCCTGTCTTCGTGCTGTTTCCCGCGGCTCTGTAGCTCTGTGTTTTGGGTGCTGCTTACCTTGTATGTTCTTTGAGCACTTATGGAATTAAGAGGCAGAAACGCGGCCGCGGCATCTGCTGGAATGGAAAGCAGGCTTTAAATATATTCTATAGCGAGAAGCTGCATCTACTTCTCAGAAACTCATTGTGAAAAAATACAGCGATGGAAGATCCTGTTATCAATTCTTGATAGCAGGAGGCGACGCACTTAACTCAGTTATGTAGTTTTTATCGGGAACAAAATGTTCTGAATTCTTAAAAGTCTGTCCGAAATTGAAGCTGCCTCTTGATACGTTTGCACACTTGCTTATAACTTGCAAAGTTCTATACACAAACTCTAGGCTATATTTAGAAGGTATGACAATTATTTCTTTTCAAATAATTGGCTGAAGTTGATTGCGTACTAATTTAATTTGAGTGGTTTTAAATGCAGTGCAAGCTCTGTGTTGATGAAATCATTAGTGTTATGATTACTTTTTTCACCATTATAAAGAAAAGAACAAGACGTTGGCAGTTCAGAAGGTCAATATTTTTGAGCTGCCATTTTGCATTTATAAAATCTGTTGAAAAGTTCTTAGTATTTGCTGCTCTTACTGGGACACAGATGGCAGCGTGGCTGAAAAGCACACGCCCCCTCCCCCAGACCTCTCTCACTCACTCACACAACACACTGTTTGTCCCATCACAAACAGCTATCCTAACTAGAACTTTATGTTCCCCTTCACTCTTCTAAGATTTCAGACAGTCGATCTGTGGTAAACCTAAATTGTTTGGTAAAGACTCGTCAGTCTCCAGCCGCTTGTTGGACGCACTTAGCGTTAATGAGGAAGAGTGAGCGCCTACTGTTTTGTCCGTTAGTACTGTACTTGTCGCGCTTTGGTGTTGCGGCTAAAGTTTAAATGGCCCTCTTATTTTGGAGGCATTTACATTAAACTCGTTCAACACTCGTGATTATCAGCTTTTCTCGTTGAGTGAAATTATGGAATGAAACGTTAATTGTCGCCTGTATTCAGAATCTAGGTAGCTCTGGTTTTCGGAACATTATGTACCCAAAGTCAGCGTTAAGTGTCTGTGTTCTTTTGTCCCTAAAACTACGTGCCAGATTCCTTTAAGGTAAATGCATTGTCATAGCATTTAGTCAGTCCAGCAATTTTCCAATAGAAAGTGTCAGTTTTAAGTTGCAAAAAGGATCAAATCAGGTTGAAAGTCAAACGATCTGTTAATTACGGGATTTTCTTAATAAACATAACATATAAATGTCAAATGTCAGATACACAGAGCTCAGATGGCACTAATTGTGAGGGGAGGATATAACCTCATAAATAATTCCAAAAAAGTACACAGCATGTGCCAGATGGACAGATAAAAGTCAATGTTTTACATTAAGTAAAGCCTAAATCAGCTCTTTCCATTGGAGAGGTTTGTTATGAAACATGATGTAAATGGTGTATAACTCCTCTACAGTTGTAATATTAGAGTACAGGCTTTTATTTCAATCTTGCTTCTGTTGATGGTTGTTTTGCAGACAGTATGCCACAAGTTTCATCTAGTAATCACTGGAAAGTTGCACAGACTTGTTTTAAACAACTTTTCAGGCCAGGATTTTATAGTGTTAGTCAAGGTACCCAACATAGAGCCATTTAAAGGAGAGCATGCAAATGTGTGGTATTTACTTCTCCCTTCCCCTGAGGGAGTACTCGGCCTGCTTTCATCAGTCATGCATGCATCTGCACACAAACACATAGAAAGAGAAAACAGGTTTGTTTTCTCTCTCTCTCTCTTCTCTTACAAAAGACTGTGGACATTCTGTTTTGCTGCTGAAGTCCAGTGACATTATGTGATGATGGGCTTAATGTGCAGTCAAGAGGTTGGATGGGGGTCAAGAGGTTGGTCTGCATGACTGCAAGACTTGTGGATCTGTGGATGTGGACTATATTGTTTTTTATTTGATAAATTCAGTCATTGTCATCCAAGACTATAAAATAATTTAATTACATTTTAAACCCTTACTCACCTAGATCTGATCTGTGATACAGAAATAGTCAAATTCTCATTGTCATGAGACTAAAACTGTTTGAAGATGTTTTAAGAGTTTTAAGTCCACTACAAAATTTACTGCATTAGACAGCTGCACATTTCACACTTCAAGTGCAAATGCATTTCAAGTACCGTGAATTATGCTGAATTATAAAGTGAAATGTCATTAATGACCTATTACCTTAAATTACAGTATACCGAAAACCTGTATGGAATAGACTCTCAGACATTAGTGCCAAGTACTACTGGGCGGTGTTTGCTTGTTTTGCCGGAGCTTGAAGCTGTGTCAGAATTCATTTAAGTATTGTCACAACTTGTGTAAAAACCTGTGTAATTGCTTAGCACAGCACACTCCATAAATGCTGTTGGCAGACATGCATATGAAATGAGGCTGTACTGAATAGTTTGAAGATTCTAAACCTTAATAATGTTGACACTGGAATTCAAATGAAACATCTGAATATGGATCATGGGTATTCTTATTTAGAGTAGGCTTGCAATGGTAATCTGTGTTATAGGTGTTGCACAGTGTGCAGGCACACACAAATTACATTACTTGTCTGTCAGCCAGCCAGAATTTTGTTTTATTTCTAATTACATTGTTGGATAACTGACGTGTCTGCTTTGTACAGTTTCTGCAGAATTGCAGCTCAGAATAAAAGGAATCTTTTCACTGTTCACATTTCATGAGTAAAGTGAGTTTACCCAAAAGAGGATGGTGGAGGATTCTGTGTCAAAGCAAAAAGCAAAAGGGCCAATTTAGAAATGTCTCCAATTTAAAATCAGTGTTGATAGTAGTGGTGTGTGGTGACTTGCAAGTAGGCTAGCAGAACTGACTCAATGTGCAATTCAGCTGCTAGTTATGTCAACCAGACTAAAACATACCATTACATGATTTCGTGCCACTTGTATTTCCAGTCTTGAAAGCCTCTCTTGTGCTGGAAATCTTGCACTTTCTGTTCTCTATCCTGGCTCATACGTATTGTGAATAATCCTGTGAACTTACAGTAAACTGATCGCGTGCAGTATAGAGAAAATAAATCTAAAAAGATCTATGGTCATCTTTAAAAAGATTTAGTATTGAAAAATTATTGACTGACAATTAAATGATGAAGCAAAAACCTATGTTTGCTTAAATATGCTGTCTGACAACTTCTCAAGCTTCCTGCAGATCTTATTTAGGAGACCCTGATTAAAACCCTAGTTAACAGAGAAAAAAGATATTTATATGATGACTAAAAGCAGAACAGACTTTAAAGGCCTTCCAATTGCTCAGTTCTCCCCATATGAAAATTTGCAAATTACCCCTCTTTTCAAAAGCGGAGGCCCATCTAAAGTGAACAATAATTGACCAACATTTATTATTTCATCTATCACTTGTAGACTTTAAAAAACCCAAATTCAATCTACTATCATGTCAATTTATATAATTTTCTCTCTCCACTCACCATCCCCAATCAGGTAGACAACAGAGAGGTGGGTTTCAGGGTTCTCAGTCCAATTATATGATTGTTTTAAAAGGTATTCCACAAGGTTCTACCTTAGATCCACTTTTTTATGTCTTTATTTATGATCTAAATCTCATATGCTAAAGCTGCCTATCTATCTCTATGCTGATGACACAGTTATCTAACACTGACATAATACAAATCCAGAGGTCTTTACAGTCTGACTTAAAATTCGTCCAAAACAACAAACTTGTATTTAATAAGAAAAGCTCTGCAGCACAGTGTTTAGTACATTATACAATTATTTACATCATTCGAATCAATTATCAGTTCTGATAATGGGTCGCCCCCTGAGAAAGTAAATCATTTCAAATAACTTAGACTTTGGATTGAACCTGAACTTTTCTTCAAGACACCTATTAATGTCATTGACACCTTCCATTACTGATTACAAATAGTAATTACAAAAAGTATTATAAATAGACCGAAGACAACTTTGTTCTTCTCAATTCTCTGTTTGTGTTTATGGCAGCATCTTGAAAATCAGCTACATACAGCTATAGCTACATACTATACTAGCAATATATTTACAATAATATAAAAATAATTGAAAAAACGTACAAGCTTGGATAATGATTTACATGTTACCTGTAAATGTGAAAACTGAATACTTATGAACATGTTAAAGTTAGCACACCGAGCCAAGCAAGCTAATTTCTCATAGCTGCTAATCTGCACCTATGAGAATCTGCACATTCTCGATTTGCTTAAGTTGGTTTTTATTGATTCTTGCATAGTGGTCAGTCATCATTGGACGCTGTTTCACCTTTTTGCACATTCTTACACATGTCAACCAAGGTGATTAAAGATTAACTTATCTGATTTGAAATGATAAAACACTGAGTATTTTGTGAGTTTACTAGCTACTGCTACAACTGGGAGATTTTTAGATCAAAACAGTAAATTAACAAAGAGTAATGCTAAAGTACCATTTCAACTAACCAGACTTCTAGGTTCTTCCTCTAAGTCAGGGATCACCAACTATATTTATAAGAGGGCCAGAATTTTACCGGACAGTCATCTTGGGGGCTGGACCCTAAAATAAAAATTAAATAAAAATCAAATTTTGGCATAACATTATTATTTGATGTTTATTGTTTATATTTTTTTCATTTC
>JAUZTA010060473.1:0-10115 GCA_034780835.1 Ctenochaetus striatus | reverse complement strand
ACTAACTCTGACATGTCCACTTAATCATTCAGGACTATTTATTCCACAGGCCTAAATATTGGTTTATATGGGTTAGATACAATGAAAAAGTTGAAGTTGTAATACTTTTTTGTCCCTCAAATTAAAAAAATAAACGTCCTTTTCAGAGCTGACGACACATCCTGTCATTGTCAACCTTCAAGACACTGACATTGCTGGGAAAAAAGGCAGGCGGTTGCTTATTTTAACTTGGATGGTAATTTTTAAAAAATCTTTACCTCAGATTTTACTGAAATATAACAGAAATGATCCTCTGTGCAGCCAGAGAAGTTGTTATTATGATATTAACATGACCCTGTTTTTTAGTTTCCTGCCAGAGAGCTGCATGATGGCTACAGCGTGACCATCAGCAAAGCATCAGGAGAGAAACCACGCGAGTGCCTGATCACCACCCAGCCTGAGATCCGACTGATTCTGTCCTATTCAGCTTTTAATGTCGACATCAGTGCCATCAACAATGCGAGCACCTCCCCTGCTGTGAGTCAGATAATACCACAGCGACAAGACGAACCCAGTGAGTACCAATAAGCATAAGATTGTACATGTACAGGTGTACCTGGATACACAGGTGTCTACTTGTTTGCAAAAAAAAAAGAATATCTTAGTTTATTTTTTATTAATTTGCATCATAAGATGTAGGGCTTTTTTGTGCACTCCAAGGAATCTTGGAAACTGGTGTTGGTTTATTTATTGGAAGATTGTCATTCATCTGATTTTTTAAATGGACTCTCTACATATAGCTTACAGAATTACAAGATATGATTTTTAAATAATGATTATAAACTTTATCTTCACAGGTTTGGGAGCTGGGAGGCTGGATGTGAAAGTTCACAGCAACATGTCTTTTACTATCTACTGGGAAGACAATCTCATCCAACAATACGTCTGCTATTCTGCAGAGTGGATGATGAAGGGACATAAAGTAGCCTACAAGTCGTTTTATCAGAATGAAAAGAACTATCGAAAATTATCTCCTCTACCAGGTGAGTAAGTATTCACAAAGTTTGCTCAACGCTGTCCTTTACAGTGATTGTTCACATGCTACTAATTTGTTTTGCTAAGCACATTCCTTAGAAACCTCATTTTCTCTGTTTAAACTTGGTCATAACAGCATATAAACACTGAAGTGAAGGTCTGATTGGGTTTGGATACAAAAAAAGGTTAAAGTCAAGAGAAGGTCATGTTTTGGCTTAAAATACCTGGATTGTCGAAACAAACACGTCTGGAAAATGTCCCAACATTTAAATATTCATTGCCAACAGTTTTCCCAGCAAAAACACTTCCTTCTAATAATAATAAATGCAAATCAGTTAGCATTAATATTTACCATGAAATGTATTTGCTGACATAATTTAGCAGTATGCTTACAAAATTTCTTGGGGTTGTTTTTGATGTATTTTATGATATATTTTTTGATATATGATGAACATATATTCAGTTTCCCATATATTGATTGATTCATTTGTTTATTTTAAATACTCAGAGCCTTTGGAGCCATACAAGAGATACAGCATCACTCTGCACACACGACCGGACAAGGACACCTGCAACTTGAAGCATATCAACAACAGCGAGAGCACCTATGGGAGCACTCAGTTCTATTTCATTGAAGGATGTGAGTCAAAGGCCTTTATCTTTCATTAATGTCTGTTTAACTGTAGATTAAACAAGATGAACAGTCCACCATCATACCACTGATTCTGTGAGGCTGCTGGCTTCAATATAAAGAAAAACAAGTGTCTGCAATAAAAGCTGTTGAGACACTATAAGTATCAACCTGCTGGTGGTTCTGAAGGAAAAAAGTCAGAAGATCAGATCCATTCATGCTCCGATGGCCATGAATGTTTGTGCAGAAGTTCATCCAATCCATCTAACAGCTGTAAAGAAATGTCAAAGCAACTGACTGGTGCTGCTACAAGAAAGCCAAAGGTTGAAAAACGTTGGGATTTTTCCACTTTAGAACGTAGATGTCTTAATCTATCAAGAACATGAGGAGAAAATTTACTGGGTAAATAAAAATTTGAAGAATCTAAAGCAAAAGTCTGAAGATCACTGAAGCTGTGAAGGTTTATCCACTGGGGACTGTAACAGTCAGTACGAAATTTCATGGCAGTCCATCAAGCAGCTGCTGAGATATTTCATTGGTGGATTTGACCCAAGACAGCGGCATCCCAAGTGTCACTACTGGCATGCCTAAAAACAAAAAAAAAAAGTATTATAAAAGGGTAAAACAAGTAGTTTCTTCTTATCTTCTACATAACAATAAAGTCTAACCCATTGATAATGTGCTTTCAAAGCTCCTGTCAGCGCTCCTGCAAACATCAGCAGCTTCAACGTGACGCTGCATTCAATGGTGCTGCAGTGGTCGTCAATTCTAGAGGAAGACCTCAGAGGATTCCTGCTGGGTTATACAATCTACTACAGTGAGTTCGGCCAAACAGGGACAAGCACAGAGAGAAGTAAGCATCATCCGCTGTAAACTAAGTCACATACTCACTCATAAAATTCTGCACTATATTGTAGTTTTTAACTGTAAAATTCAGACCAAAACATGTAAGCATCTTCAGTTCAGTGGTATCATCAATGACGTCCTGCAGTTACAAACAACCTTTTAACGCTTTTTTCTCAGAGGATTTCTCTGAAGGTTCATAAACAATACTGCTAGACTTAAGTTTTAAATACTGAAAGCTTGTGCAGACTTAATTATGAAATAAGGCAACAGCACTCCAATAAGACTTATGTAACATGGTTTTTAGGATAAATGCTAATGTTAGCCTGCTAGCATGCTTAAAAATGCTTTTATGATGGCTTAGATGAAGGTATAAAGGTTTGCCATATTAGCTTTGATAGCATGCTAACAGTGTTAATCAGTAATTTGAATTTAAAAGTATCAAGTTATCTTATTACAAACGATGTCTGCCTGATAGTGGCGTTAAAGCAAAGCCAATGCATCATGGTAGTCAAGTATGAATGCCTGCAGAAATTTTGTTGGAATCTGTCTGGTGAAGAGATATTTAACTTTACCTGACTTCTGCCAATATCTGCAAACATTGCAAACAACTGATTTGAAAAGCATACCTAATCATTTAGGCATAGAATTTATGTAAAATTTAGGCAGATGTGTCATATTGAATTTAAAAAACGCAATAAAACTGTCACTCTTTGGTTGCAGAGATTACGGTGAGTCCGGAGTTTAACAGCTGTGAACTGAGGGATCTGAAAAGTGGCACAGCGTACGAAGTCCAGGTGTCAGGATTCACTCAGGCAGGAGAGGGAGTACGGAGCACATCGAGCCTCTTCAAAACTAACTCTCAAGGTTATAAAAAAAACATTTAACCATTAATCAGTCATAAAACTCAATTTCTGATTCTTTACTTGCAATTCTGAAGAAACATCCTTCATAATTGTTCATTTCAAGCCCTCTTTTCTTTCCGTAGGATATTCTAGGGTCAGCGTTGTCATCACAGCCTTGGCAGTTGTGGCCACTGTGCTGATATTTGGACCTCTGATTTTCAAGAGGTACAGCAAAATCATACATGTATGCTTACAAAGCTTTCCCTAATAACTCATTTTAACACGATAAATATGTATCTACTCTATTACTCTACATTATCCACTGTATCTAGGGCAAAAGTGGTTCTGTGGCCAAGCATACCTCACACTGGAAACAGCAATGCAGTGCAGAAAATAGAAGGGCCTTGTGAACTGGTGAGTGCCTGTTTGGGCGTTAAATAACTTCACTACCAGTTTTATCACTGTGGAAGTCAAACAAAACCTCAAGCTACCAATCAGACTGAAGAAATTAAAATAAGTCAATATGGGGGGGGGGGCATGTGCAAACTTCCTTCAGCTGCAGGTAAATGGCGGACAAAAGATATGAAATTTAGCTTATATTTTACTGCTAGAAGGGTTTTTGTCCACATGTAAAAATGGTTGTCTGTATTGCTTGTTTATACTTCACTCAGGAGTTACTGGAGTCCATCAACACTCTGGAGGTGGAAGAATGGGATACAAACAGTCTCCAGATATTGGAGAAAGAAGATGTGAAACCTGCTAGCACATTACCATCAGTAGCACCGCTTCTCCATGGTTCAGAGGATGAGGAAGACGAAGCGGAAATGACTTGTATCTGGGAGCAAAGAGACACTGAGGATGCAACCGGAGACATCGTACCTGACGCTACCGCAGAAACATTTCCAGACCCCCAACGGACAGACATCCAGGCGTCCTCTCGCGCCTTTGTCAGTGGATATACAACAATGGAAATGTTTCAGCAGGTGAACTCTCAGGTTGTGCCTCCAAAAACATCAGATACTCGAGAAATCAAACCAGTGGAGACAGACTCAACTGAGGGGAAGTCAAGTTTTGACTATGTGAGGCAGTTTAGCAACAGTCCGGTCAACAGTCCGGTCGATAGTCCAGTTAACAGTCCAGTCAACAGTCCGGTCGATAGTCCAGTCTTTGACAGCACGGAGACGTCCATGAGTCCGTTTATGAAAACATTTTGGAGCAGTCCTGAAGAGCATGAAGAGCCAGACAACTGGATAACAGGATCATAACAACTATGGTGCACGAACGTTTGTATTAAATGAGAATTTCATAGCGATCCTAAAGTTCAGAGGGGAACTATGAGAGTCTGCCACACTGTTTGCTGGCTGTTGCAGGTCAACAACCTGGGATTAATTCTAAATAATCAAAAACAATTCAAAAAGTGTGTATCTCTCTGTGAGCCACCTGCCAAAATGACTGTTTTTTTAAATAGACACTTGGGTAAAAAAGGTAAAACACGGAGTTCGACAGAGTTTGTTCCTCCTACGCTCCACTATATGTGCCTATACAAAGTATCTACTTAAGCATCTCTAGTGCCACTTGAACAGTTCTCCTCTATCCATGTATATAATCTGTGCTTGTTCCTGAACACAGTATTTTACTTCCATCAGTAAATCTTAATACCTCATGATGAAAACATTAATGGTCACCTAACTTTATCAGCATGAATTTAACAAAGTAAAGACTATGCTTTGTCTCAATCATCGCAGTCCTTTCTGTTTAATCCAGTGTTCTCACAATTAATGTATTTTATTACAATGCAGTGCAAACACGATGGTGTCTAGGTGATATAATATTTCCCATGGTAACCATTCTGAAGCAGGGATGAGGCATTTTTGTAGGCCGACCCGGAAGTTAGCATCAGCCCGGTTTCCACAATAAAAAGCCAACTAGATTTTTCCGTTAGTTAAACACACATTACACCCACTCTATAAAACTGACAGGTCAACAAGTTGCAAAGTTTTTAAGAGCCCAAGGATGAACTCAACGAGGATGTAAAGTCAGACTATGGGGGAGCTGAGTTAATGTTCAAAAATGTGTTTTGTTTTAATGAAATGGTATCGATGAACATTACTGGGAATGAAAAATCTGTAACATCTAAAAGAGTTTAAAAGAGATTTGGCAGTGATCAATCATTATAAAGACTGAACAGTAAAATAGTTGAATGAAATGTCTCTTTATTGAGTGTTTTTAGGAAACAGGTCAGATTTATTTTTAGATTCTAACCGAGGAGGATCAGTATACACAATACATAGATATTTAAAAAATAAAATTCTTCAGACGCTGTCAGTTGTGTTGGAAATGCTTTTTACTAAACTTTATCACGAGTTCAACACTTCAAACTGAACTGAAGCTTTTTGTGTACGTAAAAAAGCAGTAAAAGAAAAAAAATACAATCAAATAAGGTTTCGTAAAAGCCGTAGAAGTGGAATTTGGCAAAGACAGTCATCAAGTCTTTTTTCTCAAGTCTCCTTTTAAAAGTAAAGCTTTTAAAATGCAGTTAAGCCTTCATAGAAAGTATACTGATCTAAATCTGGGGCCAGTTTTTCACAAAAATGCAACATTTTTTTGACAATCACAATAATGCAAACTGCAACACCAAGAAAGACAGAAAAATATTAAAATAATAAACAAATCCACGAAAGTCCCATCAACATCTACTCTGCTATTAATCACTAATGACAACCAACAATACTTTAATATAACTTCTGGTTAGTTTAGCTATTAAAATTCATTGCATCTGTGGATAAGTCTCCATATTAGAATATTCTGTACAATCTTAGTCTAGGCACTTTTTGACCCTTCTGTGCTTGCGAGAAGTTTGTTGACCTGCGACGCCGTGAGCTTCGTTTGCATCTCACTTTCTCTTGAGCGATATGAGCCGACAGACATTTTGCACTCCACCATCTTTTGTTTTTTTAAAGTACAGGCCTGCATTGTATTAGTAAATCTGTAAATATATTTTTATCTCACAGCAACACAACAATAACAGGAAAGAGAACATGATACACTGATCTAGTCGCGACTACTCGCAACCACAAAAGCAAAAAAATGAAATTTACACCCAGCGGAAAAAAACAAAACAGGAAATAAAAACCCTGTGTTCATGTTAACCAAATGAGAAGTGTATTTTTAACTAAAATATTTCAGCAACAGGTTCACAGAAACAACAGAATACAATTTTGCATTCTCATAATTACACCACTACGAGTCATAAATCAGCACAATAATCTTTTGCCGGACATCACGGTTCTCGGATGATGGAGAAAAGTGGTGCAAAACAATGAATAAAAGGACACGTCACAGACCTGGTAGTTCAAATTGTCCTTAAACGCCACACACAAGGGCAAATGAGCATTTTAACATCAGTAGGAATCCTGTTATTTGGCTGTATTTCTTGAATCTTTTAGCTGAAAGGGGCTCCAGTTTACATTTCTTTACATTCTTTGATCAGGAAGTGTGGATTAAATATGTATATCTACCATTTGTTTTTCTCAGAAATAAGCAAACAGAATATGGGAAGTCACAGTCACACCAAGGCCAGAGCAGCAGTTACACCCCGAGATACCACAGTCAGAGAGAGGCCAGTTTATTTTCACCTCACAAAGTATGAAACGAAACAAACAAGAACATTCCAGCGGATAATAAAAGTACAATTTAAATGGTGGGAATTATGTTTTGATTGGTACTTTGTTAGCTTTTTGACGACCAATGAGCAGCAATTGCTAAGTTTAGATACAAACCCAGATATATGATGGTCTGGATTTATGCTAAACTTCAGGTAAGTTTTTGATTTTGTGTTGAAAAATTGCAACCAATGCAAAATGTGTCAATAAAGCATCTCAGATGAATGAAAAACCATGAGATAAAACAATCAGACCAACATTCCCAATAAACATTTTTTGCTCTGTTATCACTAAAACTGAATTTTCTTTGCCCTCAAAATGACACGAAAGACAGAATCAGATATGGATGAACACTCCAAAATAATAAGCATTGACTGCCATAACCGTAACACTCTGTATTAAGCGCTGTTGGAGAAAGTTGGCAAAGCCTGAAATGTGTCGTAACACAAAGAAGCTGCCAGTTTGTGTGTTTTTGTGCACATCTTGATTAAATTTTCTCACTTTTCTTTGCAAACAGCTCCTCCTCTTCCTTTGTGCCTCACTGACTCGCTTGGGAACCTTGTTTTTTTAAATAACAATCAACATTTTTAAATCTTTCCACCTCTACAAAACTCTGCAGTTCCAAATTCACAAATAAGTGAAGCTTTATTATAATTAATGCAGCTTGAAATATTTAGACAATGATTTCACTGAAATATACAAACAACAGTGTGACTTTAGGATGTACGGTCAGTTTGGCTCTGAAGGAATGGACATATATATTTAGTTTTTCCTATTAGGGACAAAACTTAAATTAAAACTTGACTTCAAATTGCCTGAGAAGCTCATTCGAGGAGTTTCAGAAGCTCTGCAGCTCGTTCAGGACTGCACATTTTTCTCATGCGCTGTTGAAGGCGGCTGCAGTTTTAGCATCTTTACAGAGAGAACAACAGGAATTGAGATCCTCTGAAGGGAAACGCGTGAAGAAAGAGGACAGAATCTCACCTGTTAAATATTATGCAAGCGCATCTGAAAGACTTAGAACAAACAGTGTGTTAGCAGAGCATCCATTGACAAGTTATTAGCCTGTAGCATTTAGCATTATACTGCTACATTACATGATGTAAACAACCTGCATGTCTCAAAATATGCAGCTGAACAGGGAATGTGGTGTTTTCTCTGCTGTGACGGGTGCTCAGTTGACCTTCGCGGTGGGATACCGAGTTGAATTTCAGGATCTGTGTCTTGTCAAAAATGTACAGGAGGATCAGGTGGCACAACAGGAGACGATGACGGTGAAGACGTGCTGTTCTGAGTGGTTTTATCAGGTGTTCATGTACGTATACGCAGGTGATGAACGTTTCTGTCATTTGATGGACAAAACTTCTTTTCTCTGTGTTGCAACAGTCACTTTGTACCGCCTGCATCCTCGTCCATGTGAGTCTTGTAGCTGCCGTTGTGCTGGGCGCAGGGTGATGACATCATGTCGTCGCCGGGGCTGACTGAGCCTTCTCTGTCACTTTCATAGTCGTCCTTCTCTTCTCTCTCATAGTCCCTTTCCACCTAGAATTCAAACGAGTAAAAATCAGACCTGCTCAGCGAAAATATTCCAAAACGATCACGGCTCAGGCACCTGAGCTGATAAAGAAATAATACAACAGATGAAACATGCTACGTTTTCACTGGAGTCTCTTCATTGACAGAAGATCAAACCGTCTGCTGATGTTACTATTTTTATGAGGACAGAAGATTATTCATCACCAGCAAACCTGAGACAAAAACGAATTGATACTTGTTCCGATTCTGGGTGCTGAGTATCACTTCAGGACGCTGTGAACTAGAGTAGAAAACTGACCGGTTTGCACCGAATCTGCAGTGCAGCACTTTTGAGTCGGCTGTGGTTTCTGAGGAGAGCGTTCGCTCTGCGTTTGTTGCATAAACACTCAGATCTTAATCAGCAGCTCAGATGTGGAGTGATAAGTTTAAAACGAACCACCTCTTATCTCACAGCGATCAGTTTATTTTTGCAAAGGTAGATGAACACGCAGTTTGAAACTTGAGTTCGACAGAGGTCGAAACATTCATGCAGTAGATTCTTTAAACGTTTAGAGATGAAAGAGTGAAAGAAAACGGAAAAATTAAGATTTTTTTGTCAACTTATATTGATAAAAGCTTTGTTATTAAATTTATTGTGACAAAAATAAGTACATACCATTTTAAATGTAACAAGCATGTCTAACAACAGATTAAAGTTTGTTAAAAACATGCATTGAATGCCTTGAGGTAGCTGATGTTTGTTAGCTTAATGCTACATGTCAGGCTTGTTACGGGCAGTAGGTCATGTTCAGAGTGTCGGCCCAAATCTGTTTTAACAAACCCTGAACCGGATTGAATTTATAAAGTTCAAACAACAAAAAAATACAAGAAAATTGATTTTGCAAATCAGATCCAAGCCACATTCTTTCTAAAAATGGAGGCACTTGGACGTTCGTACTGAGACGCCTTAATCAGGTTTCAAAGCGTCTGAATCCGTCAAATGTAGTTGCTGTCTCTCCCAGTGCTCTCCACAGGGTTATCGATCCTCTGATCTGATTTTGGGCAGCAAAGCAAATTAGCAAATTTTCCAAAATGCCGAACTCTGCCTTTAAATTTAAACATTAGACTTAAATTCCAAGCATTTCTCTCTAATGAGGGAGCCCTTTGTGGATCACCTTCACATGGCCACTGCAGCCACTGACATTTCTGTGGGTGATTTAAAAAGACAGTCGGGCCATTTAGAAACGAGGGAAATGAAATATTAATATCAGATCAATCTCCAAAGCACTGTACGTCGGACTGACAGGAGTATGTGAGGACGAGGTCAGTGAAGGAAAGGAGGACACGCTGGGTGGGTTGTGCATCAAAAACAAGCATAATTGATCATTAAAACAGGCAGATCGGAGGTAAAATTGCTCACAAAATGCCTCCCTGTGTTCAGCCATAAAGAGGCAGGAAAGGAATATAAGGTCACACTTAATGTCTTCCTCCTACCAGAGGAGGAGGAGGAGGAGGAAGAAGAGGAAGAGGAAGAAGAGGAGGAGGAGGAGGAGGAGGAGGAGGAAGAGGACGAGGAAGAGGAGGAGGAGGAGGAAGAGGAGGAGG
>JAUZTA010060409.1:0-10122 GCA_034780835.1 Ctenochaetus striatus | reverse complement strand
CCAGTTTCTTTGGGAATGACTTTAGGCCTGTTGCAAGGAACCTCAGTGTCTGGTTTGATAATAATTTAAGTCTAGAAATTCAAACAAAACAGCAGGTTCAGTCATGTTTTTATCAGCTCAGTCTTTCCCAAATCCGGTCCATAAGCCCTGTAAGGGAAGAACAGGCTGGCGGTGGAGTAGATGAGCTAGGATTCAGGCGGCAGTGCAAACACCCAGCATTGAGAACATCACCTATAGCTGAAGGTGTGGCTACTCCTCGTTTGACATCAAAAGGGGAGAATATAGAAAACGTCTTGGTATACATTTTCTGAAAGGAAGAGCAAGCAAGACAGGGAGAGGGTGTACTTTTCTAATTTCCTTAAACGGGCTGGGGGACACATAATTTGATAAGAAAAACTTTTAAAAAAGTGTTTTTGCATAATATGGGACCTGTAAGTGACCTGTTTCTGATAAATAATGAACTATGCATTCCATTTTTCTGTTGTGTCTAATGAGAGAAATACACAAATGGTGATGTTCCTTTCAACTTAATTGCAGGTGCTATACTCCCCTTAATATAAAAAGTAAAAATTCATTAGGGTCATTTCAAAGATCAGGTCTATGTGTGAGTAGAAAAGAACAAATGGGTAATTGCTTGTTGACTGGCACAGAAAAAATGGTCTTGCTGTTTGCTGATGTAAACAGCAAGGTTACTGCTCATTTGAGGTGTGACTGAATATGGCTTCTAGTGAGTCCTGTTAAAGTTATTATATTTAAAATGTTTAAAATTGGAAGGGCATCAAATGGCAATGTGAAAATAATGAGATAATATAAAAGGAGATCCTTATGGTGATAAACCATGTAAGGAATTATCATCTGATTGTGTAGCGCCCCTTGAATTTGCCTCCTCCAAAAGAGACCCACAATTTGTTTTGATGAGAAATGTTGTAAAGTAATTGTGCAAGAACATACTACATGCAAACTAAACACACAGACAATTTCAAATAATGTCACTGAGCACACTGAGCTTGTGGCAGTTTCCCATTTTGCTCATTGTTTCTCACATGTACTGCCCTTATAGGAGGAGATGCTGGTGCTTCTGGGAAAACTGCTGCTTCTCTGAAATGCTAATTCCCTGACCTTCACTATATCTCTGCTTACATTTATTCACCTTTTCATCTTACACAGCTGTGGCCCGGGGTTGTTAAATAACTGGCTGAAGAAGGCTGGTTGATCTGACTGATAGATCAAAAGGTGTGAAATTTTTTGAGAAAGCATGTCTGTCTTTGTGTTTCTGTCTGTCTTTCTCCTTGCCACACAAAACAAAAACACACAAACACAGACTCAGGGATGTGTACTTAACACATTCACACCAAAACATTAAAATATTTTAAAATATTTTGCTGTGCTTCTTACAATGCAACCAGAGATTCTGCTTTTTGGCCATGTGCCAGATCACATGGAACTTCTGACTCAGCACAATCAATCTGTATGACAACAGTGCAGTTAGAATAAATTATAGTTCTGCTTGTTTACATCAGGCCAGCGTTGCCTGGGATTAAATTGATGATACAATTTGTCTTCATCTCAGAGGTATTTAAAAAGAAAATACATGCTACATAGGCAGGCAACTACATCCTGATCCTTGGTCCATGAAAATGCGTCTGTGCTTTGTTGTTATTCAGAATCAGGCATGTTAGAATTATGTTTGCTCTGAAAGGAAATATGACAAAATGCTCAAAAAAAAGTAAATCACATCTCCTATGGAGGTCTCCCCTCAGTGAGGTGTGTAACATGTGTGACAGAGGGTAGTCTCAGTTCCCAGGCAACAGAGCGAGATTAAAAAAGGACATCCTATATCCTTGAGTGTGGGGTAGGCTTGGGATGAAGCACGTACAGTTTCACATTAGAGAGAGAAAGGGGAAGATAAAGAGGAGTCCAATAGCCCTGAGGAATACTGCAACCATGAGGAGTAGTCCTTTTTATTAAAAGATGAGACGACACAATCCAGAAAACTATTTCATCCACTAATGACGACAGGCATGCATTAAATTCTACAGGTATGGCTGTGTCTCCCAGCATGCTCTCTGTGGGGTGCAGACAGTGACATTTTCAAGCAGATAGGATTGTGTGGAGTGAGAGTCAACAGATGAGGGAGACCTGAGACAATAGAAGGCGCATAATAGAAGCTGTGAGTGATGTATAGAAATAAATAAAATGGCTATAATCAGCAAAGTGAATATGTGAATCAAGAGCAAGTTATGCTGCTCATACACTTGCTATCATGGTGACAGAAAAATATATACAAGGATTTTCCATCTGCTCTGTCTCACTCTTCACTCAGCCACACCCCTGCTCATAATCTCCAATCAAGCCAGTATATAAGCTGCCTTGGTCCATTTGCTCATTGCCAGATTGTTCTACGCTCTAATGCCAGACTTTCAAACTCAATATTTTGGACTGACTTCCTGGTTTCAACTCAGCTAGTCTTTGATCGTCTCTCCTCGTCTCTGTCCTGGTAACCACCTCTGCCTTCTGTTCCTGACCTGGAGTTTGCTTCTGCATTTCATGGTTTTCATCTTGCTGAGGCTGTGGAGAGACTGTAATTCCACCTGCCTGTCTGAGTGAAACATCTTGCCAAAGTGAGTGCTTTTTTGGTGTGAAATTACCTGCTGGCTCTTCGATCTTCTCTCCATCTGCCTGCTCCTTTGTGGTTTGCCTGCCCAGCTGCCTGCTTACCTGCTAACAACTCAGCCTCCTCACCATACATGAGTTCAGCCTGCTCCCCTCAACTGTACTGTTGCCTTGTCAGAGACTCTCAGCTGTAAGCGTCTGTTTACCAGCCTGCAACATTTACCAGTCTGTAAGCTCAGATCCACCTCCCTTCGCTTTGGCCAGTTGGACTACATTCTGTGAGTGAGCTTTGCCTATCTGCCTGTTTCCTGGCCTGCTTATTCATCACCCACATCTCCAGTTTTCGACCTGTGCTTTTTAAGAAATAACTCATACTGTTGCTATATTAACCTGCTGCGTGCTGTGAGCTTATTTCTGCAAATTTGAATCAGTCATAACCAACAGCTTTCTGGTGTTTGTGCTGCAATTAGGTCTAACCACAACAGTTACAAAGCAAGCAGGCAGTGTTTGTGTAGAGCCCTGTGGCAAAAGGCTGCAAATGAGGACTGCCAGGTAAGATAACGTTGAAGCTTCAGTCACTGGTTGAAAAAGATCAAGCTGTAATTCTGTTCAGACAATTTGCTCAGGCAAAGCACGAGTGAAGAGTAAACATTAGACTTTTGGATTCCGAAACATTTGACATAGCAATGAAGAGGTGCAGACACCGAAGTAAAATGGTGTTTGGTGTATGTGGCTGGGGTTATGAAAAGGAGTTTGGCAGTTGATCACAAGGCTAATCAATCAAGGCTGGGACACAAGCTCTGATGCTATTGAAATGATGGGGTATTGCACATGCACACTGTAGCTGGAAATGCACTGTCCAAGGGTTACGGCATTCAACGTATAATGCCATCTATTAGGTGTTTCCTCAAGTTCAGGCCAGAGTTCACTGCCTGTGTGCAAAATCCCATTGTCTCAATATTGTCAGAGCCTGTGTCCCAGCTTTGTTTGTTCAGCCTTGGTTGATGCAGGGAGCTGAGGTTTTTAACATGAGATTAGAGAGAGTTGAGGCTGGGCAACATGGTGGGTTTGGCACTGGAGATCCTTAACAGGAAGAGGTGCTGGAGAGAGAGACACAGGTAAGCAACAGTGTTGAGATCAAAACACACTAACAAAAATCAATCTAAAGAACTGTATAAAGAAAAAGGGCCACACACTACTGTGAGTAAAAGTGGAAGCAATCCGGCAGCTAGTGGAGAGATGACCAGGGTATGTATTCAGAGCTTGATGAACTGATTTGCAGGTATGCTATGTCAGGAGCTCCAGCCAACAGGAAGCCATGCCCAGCCTCTGTCAAAAAGCACAGACCCCTGCCTACACAACACACACTCTTTCCACAGTCCCAAAAACACACACCAAACAACATAACTACCACAAACCCCTTTTTTGTATAAGTTGTATCAGTACTTTAATGACAACACAAGAGAAAATGAGGAAAAAGCTTTTAACTACAACATTTTTGTTTAAAATTTTCTGCACTGTTTTAGCTTAACTATGAGGTGACCCATTGCACACCTGTATTGAAGTTGGATTTCGTGCAAGTATCATAACTGCATGGATATAAGCATAAGAAAAAAATCATGGAAGACATCCAGAAGTAAAATTTTACTTGTTTTTTTGTGCATGCAAATAGTTTTTGAATTATTGAATCAAATTGAATTGAATCAAATAAGGTCCACTTGAGCCAGTTTGTTGATGTTCAGTCTGCATATTTAAGTAAAGATTGAGTTTGCAATTCTAAGCATTGTTTTATTTTAACTACTCCAGATAAATATATAGCTAGAAGTCCATATAATGTCATTTATCAGTTGAGAAGGATTTGAGTTATACACATTGCCACACTGAAAGAGCAAAGCAGGTGGACCCAGTTGCTTATGACAGGAAGGATCAGTGTAAGAATTTTTTATTTAAATAGCAGATGCAGGCACAAACAAATAAAGTAGACAACCAAAGACTTAACTGAGAACTCAACTTAGAAAAACTAAACTCTAAGAGGAGATAAGAGGTAGAAGGAGAAGCTCAGGTCAGGGAAATGAGATGATTCATCAGGAAATGAGATGACTGACTGGGGAGAGACCTGGCAACAGAGCAGGGTTATTGAGACTAAAGAAGTGTGGAGGAAGAGTGAAAAAAGGAGAAAAAACAGAGAGGTAAGCAAGGTATGTTGAGTCTAAAACCTCTTTTACATATTAAGAAGGGGACTCTCTCTAACCATAGCCAGATCACCATGGTAACTTATGCTGCAAACCAAACCAGGGACCTGAGGGGTGTACTACAAAACCAGTTTAATAAAGCCAGGCTGTATTGGTGTGAGTTGGCTTAACAAAACCCAAAGCCTCTGTCAGAAATAACGTGTATCATAACAGTGATTATAAACTTCCTTCACTAATCCCAGCTCTTTTCTCTGTATGTGTGTTCTCATATAAGGAAACGTGAAGTAAATCATGTGACTCCTGCACTAAAATGACTGATCATGCCACCTATGTTTTTAGAAGCGTAAACAACGTTTAAGCTCTCATAACTAAATGTGTTTCATTTACCAAAAAACACACTCCACACAATCCTCAGGGACTTACGGCACCTGCATCTAAGTGATGGATTGATACAGTAAAGTCCAAAGGAGTATTAATACGAATGGTCTCAGATGAGCAGTTAGGCAAAGAGGAAGAGACTTGTTCACCTTACTTGCTTTTATAGTCTGCGAGCCAAGCCTCTCAAGGTCAGCCAGATGACTTTGTTGACATAAGGTCTAGAGGATAGGTAATAGGATGGCATTATTCACGGCAAAGACCAAGATGAAGACTGTGGCTGAGTGAGGTTGAAATAGAAATAGATTTAGAAATAGAAATAGATCAGCAGAGGATGGCAACACAGATAAATGCACATTTTCTTTTACCAAATCTCTGAAAATTCAAATAAAATTTGGGTTATGTTTTAATGGAAATCCAGCTTGTATACACACTAGGATTAATGAGACACATTTGGGGCAATCAACACAGCTGAAAAACATCAGGGCAGGGCAGACAATCACAAGAGGAGGGGAACCTGGCAGGACATGAGTTGACAAAAGACACGAGATGAAGGTTACTAAAATAAAACAGGAAACACAATTGAACAGGGGCAGCAGACACTAAAACACAAGAAACTCAATTGACTGAATTAAAAATTACTCTAAAGATGGATAAAGACATTTTGCATGTTTAAGCTCCAAAACTTAAAACTTGAAATAGCATATTTAACATTATACTCAAGAATGTCACTGAGATCTGATTCTGTTCAACAATCATGGACACTTAAATTTAGCTTTTGGGCAAATCAAAGTCATTATTTTATTCACTCGACACTATATTGAATGAATACCAGTAGAGTTATAAATTGGTTTTATATTAACTGATATGTCACTTAAGAAGAAAACTGGAGGCAAAGACAAAGCAAAAATAAAAATGTTCATGTAAGGATTTGTTTAATTAGCAATTTTTGATAAGCATTCCCCTCTTTCATTATCTGCATAAAAAGTGTTGCTTTTTGCAATAATAGGTAGCATGCAATTGGTCCTTCTGATGCAATCACACGGTTGTTAGACTTTTCTATTTCCCTTTTTTTGACAACACACACATAGCCAGAGGGTAAGAGTCTGGGTTAACTGAAAAAGATGATAACTATCGTCATGATCCCTGTTAGGACTATAGGTTTTGTCTCACTCAAAAAGCCTGGTTCTGTTGAACTTGCCTTGCAGTAAACCCCTCAGGGTGGAAATGTGGAGCAAACACAGCAAAAAAACAGACAAAAACAAAATAAAACAGGACCATTACACATATTGTAGGATCATTACGCTATTTGTTGTTTTTTTGTCTGCAGCTGACTCTGAACAATCACTGACAATTGTTCTCTAATTGTTTTACGCTTTGAAATAAATACAGTTGAAACTCAGAGATTTGTAACTGTATTGAGTCACTTGAAAGGTTTTATTGTTCTCAATGCTTCTTTATCATCATATTTTAGCCCATGTAATAAATTGGTTCTCTTTTCTTATCTTATCTCACTTATAAAAGAACCCAATTCATGTGTCATAGTTTGAATGTGCACTGTGTTTTTGTGGTAAAATGTTGATAATTGCGCTATGGTACATGCTGAAGTAATTGCAGGGGTTGCACAATAGGAGGGAAAAATGTTATCTGTCTTTCATTCTCCCTGCTAGAGCAAGGGTGAAATTTGTGTCAGTCACTCATTGTCGATTGATTGCGAGACTCACTAGTAGATTATCGCCTCTATTCATTTCACTATGTATATACACCAGAAAAAAAAAACATTTGATTAAACATGTTCCTATTATGCTTATGAATTATACAATATATATTTGATTAAAAAAAAACCTAGTTAAGTCAACCTTGATTATATTATGTCATCACCATGTAGATTTGTGGACAAAATTTCATGTTAAAACTTTGTGTTATTGCATTCAACTGAACGAAAATCTTTGTTTAAAGTCGTCAAATTCCTTTAAGTTTTGCTTACATTGGTCTAGCAGAAGGTTCCTGCTTTGTTGTATCATCCAATTTGGCTTTTATCCATTTTAATAATAATTTTGTTTAAATGAACTAATAATGTTTTTAATTGCATTTTTTTGTTGTAATTGATGCTTTTGTCATTTCTTGTATGTAAATATTTTAAAATATGTAAACCCACTAACTGAACATTAAAAATACGAAAAACACACACAATAATTAATTTACATTTTTTTAATGTCTGGCATTATCAACAAATATCAATAAACATGGCCTATCATTTATTATTTTTAAACATACAACATGCAACTCTACATTCTTTTCAAGGCATTAAACAAACTTTTTGCCCAGTTCATTATGACCACAACAATTCATAGGCTTTAGGCTTTATTGTTTGTTTATTTGCTTCTGTTCTACAGAGGTGCCATGTCACCTGTGTGCTCTTTTTTGGAGTATGTAGCTTATTATGATGTTGAACAGAGTTGAACTGAAAGCCATTTATTTTACATTTCGTAAAAGAGATGTTCAGATGGCTAAAAGATAGCCCCTTCTTCTTCCTCATTTGTTTTTTTACATCTGGGTGTTGATGTGTTGATTTCATTCATCAGAATTTTCATTATGCCAGTCATTTAATAAAGACAAATTCTGATTAATTCATTCAATACATTTATATTTCTATATAAATGTATTGAATGAATTTTTTATTTGCCCTATTTGACTTATTTGACCGTACATTTTGAATTCCTTTCCTTGCCTCCTGTTCTTGCGTGTATGTCCTTCCCACCTGAGATGTGAGTGGAGGAGGCAAGGAAGCAATACAAGCAGAGCAAGTCAAGTCAGGCATTAAATAAAATTAGAAAATCTTGCTTGGAGTTATCAATTTAAAGCTATGTCGATTAAAAAATATGATGTGGCACAACTGCATCATCTGTCTATTGCTTTCAGGCACTTCTGACCAGTATTCTAAAGTTCTATCTAAATTCTCACTGCTTTCATCAGAGAAGGTTCTATAAACAGATTAAGTTATAATTGTAAGAGATTCAATGTATTTTGATAAAGATTTCCATAATTCTGTATTTGTCCCATTATTAGACTTGCTTGGCTTCATTCACTGTTCATAAACCCACACACTGCTTTGATCAGGCCCTCAACCTTGATCTCACTTATGGCATTGAAATGGATTATTTAATAGTGTATCCACAGAATCTTCTTCTATAACATTCCACCAATTTAGAGGAATCTTGTTAAGGCTAGCAAGAATAGTCTTAAACAATTTAAATGGTCTTGAAGCAACTTATGTTGTGATTTGGGGCTACATCACTAAAACTGATTTGTTTTATTAATCATTTTTTCTTTAATAAAGCTCATCCTGTATTATATAATCTGTCAGATAAAGAAACATTGCTAATGATTTATATATTTACTTTATGATTAAGAAGTGACATACAATATATGAGATACCATCAACATACTCACTCTATTGTAACCCAGATAACAAATAAGGAAAATGCAAATAGGAAGAAGTTTGTATATCTTTATTCTCTACTGTTGCAAATAGGTAGAAGGTGCTGTGCATTAGCTAGAGGAATGATGCTAAAGAAGGGAGGAGAACAGCTGCAGATCTCCACCAAGCTAATGTTGTCCTTGAACAGGTGCATGTAAGCTTTAAATGCAAAACTGGCAAATTGTTATTTGATTATCTTGATGGTGAATTATCCCACCTGATAATACCATGAGTGTAATCCCTGATAAGCAGAGAGCAAACTCAGTGACAATCATCAGTTTCCTTCAAGGGTGGCAGGTTACACTCTTGCAGCCACTCTTGCCTTTTATTCACAGAGCTAGTTCATCACCACACTCTTTTTCTTGCACACTACCATGCTCTGTGAACTCTGTTCTGAATCACTTGGACTTTATGGATAAATTCCCTGGAATTTTTTGCCAATGCTTTTGAATAGCAATCAATAGATAGATAGATAGATAGATAGATAGATAGATAGATAGATAGATAGATAGATAGATAAAAGAGTAACAACTGTGAGGTGAAGGGTCATGCCTGTCTTTATTGGTATCATGGTTCAATGGTAAGGATAAAGATGGGTGAAAAGAAGTTATACTGGTACTAAAATTAACACCAAATCAATGCTTAGATTACCTTCTTTAAAGTCGAGGTGCACCTAACTACAGCAAAAGTAGTATCGTAACACAGGCATTATCAATGATCAGTTATGAAATTTATCTATAAAGGTATAAAAAGCATAACAGAGAGAAATAGAGACCCTTACACCCAGGAAATTATTCTGTGCCTTTATCAATGTGCATCGAGGGGAATTCAGTGAGCCCTGCTGATGTGAAACACCTAGCCTGCATATCTACTTTCTGCACTGAGTTTGCTCCCTCTGTCAAGTGCAGCAACCTTGTTTTAAAGTTGTGGTGGAGACAGGTCTCTGAGAAGATGTGGGAACAACAATCCTTAATCAGTCCTTAAACTGGACTCTTCAATTCTTTTTGGTCATTTACAGGCTTTTCTGTCTGATGTGCATGGTGATTCATTTAACTGCTTTTTCTGATTCCCTTTGTTGTGTGATTGTTGTTTTTGTGTAACTGTTCTGTTGGTTCTTGTCTGTTGTGTTGTCTGTTTGCTGATTTTGAATGTTTCTTGTACTCAGGAAAATAGATCATCTTTATGAGACTGTCTGATTGAATAATAACAATAAATAACAATGGCAAGAGGAGGAGGGGAAAGAGACAGATTGAAAGGGGAGAGAAAGCAAGGCCAAAAGGTAAGATAAATCTATATGTTAAGCTATATGTAAGCTATATGTAAGTGTTTTAATAATGATACTATTAATAATACTATCAACAATACCAATAATACTAATGCTAGCAATAATAATAATAATAATAATAATAATAAAGATAGCAATTGCTCTGAGCATCAAGCAGAGCCACGGCAGAAGGCACA